>RJWT010028509.1:0-15195 GCA_004365215.1 Cuniculus paca | reverse complement strand
AAATAGTTTGAGATGTGTCAAGAAACACTGCCCAGAGAAAATGAAAAAGCAGATTGCTGGCATATGATAGTTGCCCCCAAACATGATTGAACTATTATCCTTTCCATTTTTATTTCGGTAGTATTAACTGGTTAATAAGTAATCTAGAAAATATATCAAGATTATGGTAACTCTGTCTTATGTATAGAAGAATTGTAAGTACTGGAAATGTGTGCATTATCTTGCATAAATAAATACTCCAAAAGCTTTGATTACTTTTTGATATATTAAATTTGAAACTTCAAAGTTTCTACTAGTTTAAAATAGAATATTTCAATGTGCCCAATAATTTTAAATAATACTGGATTTTACTTGCCCTGTAAGTGTATTTTGTTGGGAATACAAAGGAGTAAGGAGAAATATCCTTAGTCAAAATATTAATTGTAATGGAAATTCCCAGGTAGAAAACAGGCATGGATTATACAGGAATTAAGAAACTTCTGACTTATTTCATATTCCTTGAAATTGTAATGGTGGTCGACAACCATAACAGCAAAGAAAAATAAATGAAAAATACGTAAGTATAATGTGTGTGTTCATACTCCATAAAATTATTTATTTCACTTGGATAAACATTTAGAACACCATTAAAATTAGACAGTAATGGCTAATAGTATACTTCTTTATTATGAAAATAATTAAAAGGAATCTTAAATGTTAGAAAAAATCAATATAAAGGAAACAGTCTTGTATGAGGCAAAGAATAAATAAAATGAAACTGTGAAATGCTTTTGACATTTAGCCATTTGTATTTATTAGAATACATGTATCAATAGCTTCTAAATGTACAGGAAAAGGCATTGAGTTCAATAAATAGTTGAGAATTTTATTTTGAGTCAATATGTCTCCTTTCTCAGGTAGTTAACTTTAAATAAAAGGGCATTTCATCATTACTGTTTCATCTTTTATTTCATACAGAGCACATTTTCATCATTTATGTTCTTTATATTTTTCAGTCTAAAAAAGTTGTGTTCCCAGGTTAAGTTATATATAATTTTCTATTAGTGACCAGCATGTCAGGATTCAATCTAATGTGTACAGTTCTAAAATTTGCATCAAATTCCTTTTTTGTACAGAAGTATTATAACACCTGTGAATCTGACGCCCATAAAGAAAATTTATTCTTTACGAATTGCGATTTGTAATTTAGATCAAGGTAATAATGACTGCAATGGTTTTATTTCTTCTCCTTTAATGCAGAAGACAATCAAATGCCTATTTCTTTTTTTTTTCCTGCTGAATTATTCTGTGATTATGAGCCTCCAGTCATTATGGTGTATTTGGTTATGCTTTTCTTGTTTTTATCAGGTTGTCCTGAGAGAAGCTTTGCTTCAAAGTGTAAAAGCCCACTTGGAGGATTCCAGGGGTGCATGAGACTTATTTCCATCAGTAATGAATTGGTAGATCTGATTTCAGTTCAGCAGGGGTCTCTTGGCAACTTCAGTGACCTTCAGATAGATTCCTGTGGCATCTCAGATAGGTGAGAACAATCTCACTTGTTTATTTTGACTTACCCAAATGTTTGATTATAGATTAAAATTTATACATAAAATGAACATTTATTCTCCCTTTCATCTGTTACACAAGAAGTGGATTTTATTTACAGAAGAGATAAGAAAATGTATCTTATGATATATATAATTCAATTGATAAAATTTAGATGGCTTGTATCAAGATGTCCCCCCAAAGACTCATATGCTCATAGGTGGGGCTTTTCAAAGGTGGCTGGATCTAGGGTGTGTGAATGTAGATTAAGGGTTGTAAATATGGATTAAGGGTGTATGAATATGGATTAAGGGTATGATAATCAGATTTGTCCACTGATTGGTTTGGCATTTTATTGGGTGTGGGTAATGGGAAGTCCTAGCCTGGGTATGGGTAGGTGGCATTAACCAACAGACTTGTAGCCCTTATGAAATATAAAGGAAATAATGCAAGGCAGGCTTACTGCCTCCTGCCTTACTGCCCACATTGCCTCTAACTGTTCCTCCTCTGTGATGCCCTTCTGCCGTGCTGCTCTCTGCTTTGGAGCCAACTATTTCCTGAAACATGTACACACTGTGAGCTTTAACAAATCTTTCTTCCTTTAACTCCTGAGTGCCAGGTATTTTGTCTCAGCAATGAGAAAGTAACTAAGATAACATGTGACCATGTTAATTATATGTACACATGCTACCAAATCACAAAAAAAGTAATATTGATGCTGCCAGAATTTTACATGGGTATAAATGTATCAGAACATGTCATTAAACTCAATAGATTAAGGTATTCAAACAGTAAAATTAATCACCAGGTGCCAATAAATCACAGACCTAGGTGCTTTGGCTGCCCTGACAGTTGAATGGTGTTCAGAGACCAGGGAATTTACCTGGTACCTATTCTAATGTGCGGCTTTCACACTCGTTACTGTTGTCTCTGCAGGAGCAGAGGAGGAACATCTCTCGAAATGCTTGGGTGTAAAGATGCTTGTGGACTCAGTAGAAGCATCAGTACAGGGCACACCAAGGCAAAGTTTGGGTGTTAATTGCAGAAGACAAGCAACTTTTAAAATAACAGTTAAGAATAGTTTAAAAGTATGAGAAGGCATAGGCAACTGTAGTGAAGTAATCTTACCGGTCACGCTTTATAATCAAGGCTGTTAAATTTAATTATTGAGTTCAATGGAATGTCACAGCCATTACTGACTTAGAAAATCTGTAGACCAGGCCCTATGTTTAGCACAGAACATGAATGAATGTTTAAGTCAATCCTTACATAATCCTTGAAACGTGTTCTTTATAGTATTTTTTTCCCTAGGAATATGGAAATAAATGCACAGAGAGTTTACACTGGTTAGGATGGCTTGCCTGAAACACAGCAGAGATCAACCACACAGCCAGGAAACTCCCCTGAAATGTTTGCCTGCCATGTCTTGTAGCCCACCAGGGAGCAAGTTAGCACTTATGATAGCTGATATTTCATCCATGCATAATAAACATATTTAGTGGCTTAATAAATTGTAATTAAAAACAAGTAGCAACTTTAAAAACATATTAAAAATCTGCCAGGAACTTAAACAATTCAGCCTTTTTTTCTTTCTTTCTTTTGCCATAATTGACTTTAAACAGGGTGAGACTACATGTGACAGTGTGCATACAAACATACATGTGCTCACACTCACACTTGTACATGTGCAACATGCTCTTTGCACACATCCACCAAGGTAGGCATTGCACAAGTCTCTCTCACACATGTACACAATGATATGCTCCATGTACAAAAGTTCCTCACACACTCACCTGTAATCCTGCATAACTCATGCAAACGCACATACATACATACATGTGGACATAGCTACATCACACATACACATACACAAAATACAGAAGGGCATTCAAAGTTGCTAACATACCCATGCCTTCCTTACACACACACACACACACACACACACACACACGTGTGTGCACGCATGCGCTCACACTCATCTAAATGCCCTCCTCTTGGTTTTTCAACATGCATGGGGATGGTCCTGAATCAGGGACTCCAGTTAAAGCAGGGGACAAGGGCATAACTGCAGGGAGAGCTGCTCTTCTGGTCCTCACATCTAGGAGTGAAACCTACCTGGGGCTGGTGATGGATGACAGGTCTAACCAAGGTGCCTGGACCTAAACCATTTACAGAACTGTTAAGTGTACCTTTACATCTCAACTCCTAAAGAATACTAACTGATTTGGGAAGGTCACCATCTCAACCATTAACATCAGCAACCTTCTGGAGAGCCTGGGAAGGCAGAGGATGTGGTGTGTACCTGATCTCAATGGCACTTTGGCTGCAGAGACCCCTGCGATGAAATAGGAGGCTGCTGTGGGATGGTGTCTTCCACATCCTCACTTTCTGGGCTCCTGTCCTGGGACCCCATTATGCTTCCCTGCCAGTTCACCTCCACTGCCTGGTCCTTGGAGTCTGCCCTTGAGCCCCCATCAGACCATCTTCTATCCAGGCCCATCCTTGTCCTCCCTCCAGCTGCAGTCAACCCACAGCCCTCTACTCTCCCTCTCCTCTTCTCCACAGAGCCCTGTGAAACTGCCCTCCTCCCTGCTCCTTTGTGTCACTCATAGGGTTTATTCTGGTCAATTTGAAGATTATGGTGCTAGTTCCTGTGGTACTGAAGGCGTGGTATTTTGGGGAGGTGGCATGCAGAGAGATCAAGGGATTAGTTCTTGTCAGTTGAAGGTTTGCAAAAGGATACTGGATTTGAATTCCAGTGCTCTCCATTATCCTAGGACTGATAGGCTATTTAATGTCCTTAAATATAATAATGTTATATAGATTTTACTTCAATGATTTTACCTCAATGTCATTAACTGCAGCTAAATTTTACACTGTACACACATGTAAGTCCTTTCGAATATAAATCACATGGAAGAGGGTATCAAGCAAAATCAAAATCTTTCCCATCACTTCAAGTTTGGATATGTCGACAGATGCATTTGTTCGAGTTCATGAACAATGGAAATAATGAAGAAAATGTCCAAGGGAAACATTCAGAAGCTCAAGAAAATGGGTTGATGGATTGTCTTACTTTATATTGGGATGACTAGCAAGGAAAAAATGTAAAATACAGTTGTTTAGAACACGTGAGAAAATGAGTGCTTCTATATAATATGAATAGCCGAAGGTTACTAGCAGTCACATATTATCATATCATGAATATAAATAAAATCCACAATTCAGTCTTTCATATTTATTTAAAAATATGGAAAGTCTAGTCTGACTAGCAAGAATCAAGAAAAGGGGACTGAGTCTTTTGGAAGCAGATCAAACAGAATTTATATATATATATATACACATATATATACATCTCACAGTAATTACATAGTCTTAGATTTTAGGCAAAGCCACTTATGTCTACTCTTAAAAAAAATGCAAGGTTGAAGTCTGTTTAAGAATGGTCTACTCTGTTATTTTATTATTTGATTCCCAAGTAGGATGGTTATCATTTAAATATTTTAAAATCTCTTTTTTTAGGTTGCCATTGATTTGAAATGGTTAAAAATGAAATAAATGATTATACAGTCTTTGAATGGATTCTGGTAAATGTATAAAAATGCTAACATATGTATAAAGTTAACGAGTGTGGAAATATGCCCATTATATATTTTTTGGATCCTTAACAAGGAGATTATAAAATAGCATCAGTTTATGATTATATTTATGAATATGCATTATAAATGTTTGTAGATATGTATGTAGTAGCAATTTCTATATAGTGAGAATGTTAAGTGATCTTTCTTCTTTATTTCCTGGATTGTTTGTTTTCTGTACAGTGGACATCTGCTATTATAACCAGGAAAAAAATCAATAACATTTTAAATTAAAACTGGAAAGATCCCATAACCAAAATATGAAGTCCCCACCGTTAGTTTTAATAAAGAAGTGGCAAACATCCCATCATGAATGTATTCTTGGCAGGTTTTGTAGGTTATTTTTTAATTTAAAATGAATGGGAGCAGTTTTATAGGTTATTTTTTTAACTTAAAATGAATGAGAGCAGTGAAAGCCTTGGTCTCAATGCACCATTTATTCTAAATTCTGAAAGTCATCAATAATCCAATCAGGGCTATTTGCATTACCTGGAGAAGTTCCCAAACTTCTTTATTCATGGTACTTTAGCTCGCTCATAATTTTGCCTCTAAGTCAAAAATATTCCTGAGACTTTCATTTAATAAGTGGTATTGGTCCAAACGATTTGATGACTGCTTATGTTCCAACCACTGACTTAACAATGGCAATGCAATCAGTCAAGTGTATTTGCTAATTGGTACTCATGGAAATGAGGCTGTTGTTTTCCCGCCGGGACTAGGAAACAGTAGCTCTACCCATCTGATTTTTGCATTTTTAGAGGAAGATATTCCTGGCTGTAAAACTGGGAATAGGTGAGGAGATTTGTGTCTCAGAAGGACAAAAAATAATTTAAGACTGAAAGTTTTCTAAAGTGAACCCTCTAAGGAAAGAAAAGTTAGGAATGATAGTCAGCAGGAAACCTATCTAAGATGTAATCAAGCTGAGTAAGGTTAAAGCCATCTTAGTCCATCAGGATGGGTTCAGTGGACAGCAGAAGGTCCCCAGTGTTTTCTTCCACAATGCCCTAGATGTTCCCTTAGTTTTTGATTATGACCCTAAGACAAAAACATATACTAACACCTTGGGTCTGAAGGACTTAATAAGCATTTGTGTGCTAGTAACTTACAAACCCTTTGAAAAAATGATACAAATCTAAAGAACTATTGTATCACATGAGTACTATATGTAGTAAAACTGGACTATATTTGTTAATGAGTAGATTTTAGCTGCTCTTACCACAAAAATAAACAAAAATTTGGGTAGCTATGATGGTTGTGTTAATTTATTTCACTAAAGTAGCAATTTAATGATCTCTATGCAAACCCATACACTCATGTTGTATACACAATAGAATTTATCGATGAAAAAGCAATATGCATAATTTAAAAATATTTTAAAATAAACACAACTATTTAGTAATTGGGCTGTGTACCTTTTGAACACTACATCACTTTTAAAAACTTGGAATCAGATCAGACACTGTCACTCTTGTGTTCTGTTCAATGTCATCTAACATGGTATAGTACTTGCTTTATATAAGTCAATTATTTAAAACCCAGCTTCTCAAAGACAGGTTGCAATGAAAAGAAATGTATTGTCATCTAATGTTGGAACGGAGCTACCTCGAGCTAGTAAATCACCCAGTGGTAGACAGATGTTGCATATGACAGTTATTCCTCTTGAAAATTTAGAATAATGTGGAAACTCTTGTGACTTCCATTCAGCACCCTAGAGCACTGCCTGGAATTCGTGAGTCTGTTATCACATTCTTACGTATTCCTAAATCTATAGGCCAAATGAATAGAGAGGTCCTTCTTTGCCACTGACTCCTTTCAGTCCACTTTCTTTATTCCTTTTTAAATGCTCAAATAAGATAGTAATTTTGTGTGATGAAATGTTATTTCATGTAAACTGTCGATATTCCTGGCTCTGAGATGTATCCGTGTTATGTCAAACAAGTTTATGTTATGGAAAATAAAGGTCTCTGACATAGTGAGACATGTTGAAGGTTAAGTAGTCACAGCTACCTGAGAACTGGCTGAAATCAGGTGGAGTTCATGACCTAAGGTTTAGTTCTGTAGTAAAAGGACTTTAGCATATGTGTTAGTCTTATTAAAATGACTTCTGCATGTTGTGGTCGACACTCTTCTTTTTCGCATGCTATCTAAAGATGACAAATGGTAGTTGTTTCCTCATCTTCCTTTAGGTGTTTGCCTAATTATTGTGAGCACGGAGGTGAATGCTCTCAGTCCTGGAGCACCTTTCACTGTAACTGCACCAACACTGGGTATACTGGAGCCACCTGCCACAGCTGTAAGCCAGATACATGCACCTGCTGCTCTTGCCCTGTGATGATTTCCCCACTGCATCCTCCTTTCCATTGCTGTGTGTCTGCCTGTGCATGTACAACTTGGTGTTCGAATATACATCCCCCACACCAAACACCATCACATTGGGGATTAAGTTTCAACATATAAATTTATGGGGGACACAACATTCAGTCTACAGCACTAAATACTATTTAAATTCTCTTGCAAGTCTACCTAATAAAGATGATGAAGGGAAATGGAGTAGGAAATTCTTATGTTAACCATAATAGTTAATTTAGTTGAGCACTTTCTACGTGCTATTTCCCACTATTTTACATACTATGGGTCAGTTAGTGCTGATGGTCACTCTACTAGGTAGGTACTACTATTATCCCTAGTTACCACATGATGTAATAGAAAGGTAAACTTGACCAAGGCTACTTAAATAGTGGAGGCAGTGCAAGAATAGCGACCAGAGGGGGAAGTCATGCTGCAGAGCCTGGGATCATAACTGATACGCTTTTCCTGTTTATAAATCACTTATTTTTTCTAATGCAAAGTTTACATATGATGTGAGACCTTTGTGGTTTTGTTGTGTAGTTATCCATGACCTGTAATTGGGTTACTGAAGTGCTCACTTTTCATACCATTACTGAATTTCCAAGGAAATCCTAAACCCTAGTGCTAGCTTCTACTGCCTTGAGTGAAGGTAAGAGGTTTAGGTGCAAAGTCAGTAGCCTCACTACCCTGGGTCTAGGACACCGCACATTGTTTCATATTCCTGCCAGAGTGAGGAGCAGAATGCTGGGCTCCCAGTCCTGTGCCCGTCACAGAAGACACTGAGAAGCCCTCGTTCAGGACTGGTCTCACTCAGCATCACTTGTTCATACTGCAGAGTTTCGAGAGTATGGCAAATGTGTGCCGGTAATGAAGGCTCTTTTCACTTGTCACCATAGCCAAGTACTGGATGTGTGTCATCCAGTAGTGGAGACACAGTCTATTTTAATTTTCATATCTTCCATCATCCCCACTACAGAAACTAACTTAAAACTGAAAATTATTGAATACATGTTTATTGATTAATAATTCATTTCAATCATTATCAATGACTCCATCTAAATATAAACACAAAAGTCTCTGAGGGGAAAAAATAGATGATAAATGAAAAGGTGTTTTCTTCTGTGGCCCACAATTGGATTCAGTAATTAATTTGTTAGATTCTCAGGTATTTGTTCAAATGAAGCTGAAGGTTTTTTGTTAATAACCATCCTGAGAAGTGGGGCCAGGACAACAGATCTAGTTACAAGGAAGAGGCAGAGACAGTGTCATAAAACGTTTTACTAGGAGATGACACATTAGATAGTCAGGTTATAAAATTCCAGCAGGACACACAAAGCCAAAGTCCTTCCAGCTACCTTGATCCACTCGTGTATGCTTTTCAGTGTCAGTCTCCATCCCAGTTATGTGTGATTCTTTCAAGACCTTTCTGAACATATGTATGTGCATTTGGAGATATATCAGTGAACCATTTTCCATGCCCATTTTAGTGCACAAAGTGAAAGTATAACTCGAAAGTAATCCATGCCTATGTATTTTAACTAAGTAATATCACAGGAACAAAATAAAACCATCAGATTATAGAGAAATCAAGTAAATATCTAAGATTGTTTGAAAATTTTGTAGCATTGAACAAGTTAGCCACAATGTTTCATATTACCAAAACACTTATTAACATGATTTTCAGAAATTTAAAATAGATTCAGGAAAGGGTTTCCAGGGATTATTTCAAGTTTCGCAGAAAAAAAAATTAATGGATGTTATCAGAACATATAGTACTTGTATAGTAAAGCACATTCAGTGATGTATCAAAGCACATTGAGACCACTGGTGGGCATATTTCATATACATATTTCTTTTGCTCTAAATTTTAATTATCTGGTATTTTTGTTACAGAGCTTTACTTAAATTTCTTTTGTAAATAACTTTACAAATTTTTGATGATGAGCTTTATGACTCATCTTTGTTCTATGAAAAAATGTACTTACCTCTAGTTTGGTTTATCTGAGGAAGGTGTATACTGACTTTATATAAAATGTTTCTATTACATAATTATTGAATGACAGCAGTTTATTTAAGAAGATTACACTATTGTGCTTCAAATGTTAGGCTATTACAAGGTGATACTAGAATTAGAAATTCCAAAACTGATGTCATAAAGGATCACATTATACTTATAAGATGCTTAACATTTAAGTAATAGCCTGTTCTTCTCATATTCATTCTAATGTAAAATTAAGCTGAATTTTTCTTCTGATGAAATAAACTCATTCTTCTTTAGTGATAAAAGAATCATAAAATGCAACCTCATTTTTCTTTTTTCTATCTTACCATTTTTTGTACACATTAATTTAAAAAGAAAAGAATTTTTTTGTTTTAAAGCACAAATTTTACCCTTTCCTGTGGCTAGTGATGTATACACTATACCTAGAATTCAAGAGATTTATTCCATACTTTTTCATTATGATGATCCTTTTCATGTTTGTCTTTCACAGCTATCTATGAGCAGTCGTGTGAAGCTTATAAACACAGAGGAAATACCTCAGGGTTTTATTATATAGATTCTGATGGAAGTGGTCCTCTGGGACCATTTCTTCTCTATTGCAACATGACTGGTAAGATAATCAACTTTTATGTAATAGTTAAACGTGCATGAACACTTTAAATATACAAAATTAAAATGAACTAAGTAGGAAGTTGATCTAATTTTGCAACTTGATTAAAATGTGTATAAAACAACTGAGCATAACTCTTAAAAACATTAGTTGAGTGATAATGATTTAAATTACTGTCTTTTCTATGCACCTGTCATCTGTGTAGAGCATCTACATATGACATAATAAATGTTTTCTATTATGTTCTAAAGCAAAATAGACTTTATTTGTTAGAGCAGATTGATATACATAAAAGCTTTGAGAAACAATTACTTTTTGAACGTATATAAACATGAAGTTTATATTCTAGAATTTTTTACTTACATAAGTGCACATGAATATTAACAGTCATGGAAACCGTGTTTGATGAAATTCAGTATCTATTCATGATAAAGAAGAGAACTACATTACCAATAGAATTTCTTTAATTTGATAAAGTACCCACAAAAACTGATAGCTTATGTAAATTTATAGTGAAATACTGAAATTTTTTTTGGCATGAGCATTAGTATGCTTCATACATCATTGAGTTGGAGGTCTTAGCCAGTGCAATAGTACAAGGGAACAAAGTAGTAAAACATAAATATTGGAAAGAAAGACCTATAATTCTTATTTCTAGGTGCCCAGGTTATGTATGAGAAATCACTATGGAGATTCCCCAAAAGAGTAAAACTAGAAATTCCATCTGACTCAGCTGTTTCCTTCTAGGTGTCTTGCTAAAAGAGTTAAACACATCATTTTACAGTGATGCATGTATACCCATGTTTACGGCAACACAATTCATCATAACTAAATCTTGAAAGTGGCCTATGTGTCCCTCAAAAGATGAATGGATAAAGAAAATGTGGTATTGACACTTGATAGAGTATTATTTTGCCATAAAGGAAGATAAACTTGAGTCATTTGTAGGAAAATGGATCACCTTGAGACCATACTGTTAAGTGAAATAAATCAGACATACAAGCTTAAATAGTCATAGATTTTCTTATATGAGCTCAAATTTATATAAGGAGTAAAATAAAAGATAATAGGAAGTATAGAGATTGATCTTCCTCAGATTGGAAGGGGATTAAGAGATGAAGAGAATCAAGGAAAGAAGGTGAAAAAAAGGAATTAAAATGTGCTCAGCTGCACACCAGGAATGAAAACATTATGTCCTAGAAACATGGATAAATAAATTTTTAAAAGAATATTTGAAATGATTTGCAGCAAACTATTACAATGTGAGATTATCACTGGATACAAAGTCAATACAAAAGTAATTTTATTTCTATATGCCAGCAGTAAGCAATTAGAAAATGCTACTTTAAAAGTTTGTATTTTTAGCAGCATCAAAAATCTCAAACACAGGTAACAAATGTAATGAAAGATGTATAAGGCTTCTACACTGTTAAGTACAAATACTACTGAAATCTATTAGCATCCTCTATAAGTTGAGTAATTTAAAATTTTCATTAATTAGAAAAGGCAACATTGTAGAGCATCACTTCTTCCATACTCAATATTGATTTAATACAAACCTAAATTAAAATCTAGCAGAATGTTTGTTTGTAGGCTGATGTGATTATTGTGGTGAAAATGGATAAGTACATCCTAAAATATTTAAGCAGACATAAAGGGATAAGAAGAATCAAATCAGTCTTGAAGAAAAGAGTTTAACAATGCAAATCTATTGGATTTAAAGACATTATACTGATAGACTGAATAAAGCAGTATATGGTTGGTAACAAAATCAGTAAATACACCAATGAAGCAAAATAATGTGTAAACAATTTCTTCATATATGGAGAATTAATTTTTTGCCAAGGTGATAAGATGTGCAGTGAAAGAAAAATGACCTTTTCAGCCAGTAATACTGGGAGAAATAAAATATGAAAACCAAGTAAAGAAAACTTAATCCATTCCTTATTGAGTCCAAATAGTGAATTCTAAATGAGCTATGCTGTCCAATAGGGTAGTCACTTGCAGCAAATATCTATTTAAATTCTAATTTAATTAAAATTAAGTGAATTTGAATACATTTTAAAATTCAAACTTAAATAATTTAATCAAAACAAGATTATAATGAAATGTGGAGTGCCTGACTCTCCTTGGCCCCATTTTAACTGCTCAGTAGCTTTCTGTGGCTGATAAGGATTGTACTATTGATCATCACTGGTGTAGAACGTTCCTATCATCGCAGAAAGTTACTTTGGATGGTGCTGTGTTAGGGAGTCCAAGTTTTATGGAGCAAAACAAAAAGAAAAAGGCAGTATTTGATGGAGGCAGGCATTGTGGTAGAGGAGGATTTGCTATTTAGAATCCAGCGGTGACTAACTGGAGAAGGAGCCTGCCAGGGAGAAGCAAAAGCAAATGCTAACTCCTGAGTGAGGTGATCTTGTCAAATGTGTTCAGAAAACAGCAACAAATCCAGTGTAGCTGGGGTATGGGAAGTAAGAGAGAAGCAGTAACACAGGAGGAGAGAGTCAAGTCGGGAGGGCAGAGAGGGCAAGAGTCATGGGGTTCTTACAACAATGTGGTAAGGTTTCTGGTTTTTTGCTTTGTATGCAATGAGAAGATGTTGGGACATTTTAAGCAATGGTGGGTGCAATCTGACTGCCGTTAATAGGACCACAATGGCTCCTGTGCTGGGAAATGTCTATTCAGGATCAGGCCTGCAAAGGAATGAGGAGATTGTATATACAGAATAGGAGTTAAGAAAGCTGTTAGGAAACCATTTAAAGTAATGCAAAAGTCCAGGAAACAGCTGGGGATGGTGGCTTCTTGCTCCGAATAGTGTCAGTGCAGATGGAGAATGAGATTAGAGCTGTGCACTGAAATAGCGATAAGATGTCAGAAAATATCACGGTTTTTAGTCTGGACAACCAGAGAGTTTGGATTGCTATTATTTGAGGTGTGACCAGAAAAAGTTTGAGGGGAAAGATTAGAACTCTGTTATATGCATTTCGAATTGGAGATGCGTGTGGTATATTCAAATGCATTGCTAAGGAGGCTGCTGAATATGGGGGTAACACTTCTTCATATTTGTGTCATTCTAAAAACCACAGGGTGGTGGTAAAACCTAGGGCACTGATTCTTTCTTTCTTTCTTTCTTTCTTTCTTTCTTTCTTTCTTTCTTTCTTTCTTTCTTTCTTCTTTCTTTTTGTGTGTGGGGCAAGGTTCATTATAGAACGTATCTTTAGAGATTTTCATATAGTACACTTGGTGGCTCTATTAACACAACCATTGCTGAACCTGCCAAAACAACCTAAAAAGTTCTATGGTTCCCACATGCTTGTCTTCTAATGAAGCTCCTCAGTCTGCATGACGCAAATTCCTAGTCAGCGTCCTAGGAGCGTCAAAGGCAGTCTGTTTTTCGGATCTTCTGTGTCTCTGATTTTTGTGTGCACAAATGGCTCTATTAAGTATAATGAATTGAAGAGACTTCACAAATTAAAAAAGAAAGCTTTGTTGCTAGGCATGGTGGCATATGCCTGTCACCCCACCACTTAGGAGGCTGAGGCCGGAGGACTACTGTTGAATTTAAGGCCAACCTGGGCTACAGTGAGCTCAAAGACAGCCTTAACTAGAGTGAGACCTTGTCTCAAAGAAAGAAAGCTCTGTCAATGTAAGAGGAATTCAAATGTCACAGGATTCCTATTCAGATAGGTTGGATATGGGTGAGATTTAGCAATTTACCACTACAAACCTGTGAAGCAAGTAGGCAAATTCTATGCTGCCCAAAATGTATCTTGGGTTACTCATGCGTACATGGAATACCAAGTTTTGCCTTGAAAATTAGATAACTCTAAGTTGCTAAATGTCTTTTGACTTTGAAGCTTTAAGAAACACACACACACACACACACACACACACACACACACACAGATGATTCTCCTTATTTGCAGTAATTATGTTCTATAAAGTCATCATGGACGCTGGATTAGCAAATACTAAACTTTGGCTCCTAATGGGAAATACAGTAAGATTAGGTGCCTTTGCCCCTCTAGTGACAGTGTTCTCATCTGTCAATACTTTATCTTGTTTTATGTGTAGTTCAGGTTAAAGACACTATTTAACATACACACGTATGTATGTGACTCATTAACATTGCAGTCACCACCAAATCTTGTATATCACCCCTGAACAGTGCTAATCTATTGTATACCAGTCTTTTTATACTTAGGAACATTCAACAACACCTCAGCAGTATCAGACGTCCATATTAAACAAACAACAAAAAAACATTAACCTGAAGCACAAAACCATGAAAAATGTGTTACAAAATGGACGACAATTAGAACACTGGTTTACAAATTGAGAGCTGAAGCAAGAGACAGGGCACCCACTTATTCAACTTCAGCTGGGATCGTGTATATTGGATAAACATATTTTTGCTGCTCCGTGTGTGTCTGCAAATGACTGCAAAAATGTTGGGATTAGAAATAAGTTTTAGCAAGTAGGTAAATTCATGAATGAAGACAGCTGACTATCTATCTGTCTCTTATATTTACTATGGGCAATAATTCAGTAATGTATTGGCCCTGTGTAAATTACTGAATTGCATCTGCAAGATGTTAAGAGCAGAGACGCAGATAATCTCCTCTGAGATAGGACATGTGTCTAGAAGCTCTGGAATATCAAAACATAGTCAAACACAAGTGACAGCCCCAGAGCATACCAACTTTAGGTGTTACAGCTTCAAACTTGCCTCATATGTCAGGTTTTGCAAATGAGGAAACCTAGATTCAGGGAGTGGATGGACAGCAGGCTAAAAATATGAGAGGAGATAGATAGGTTAAGAAATAGGCCCTTGGTCTCTTTTTCTCACCATGTGAAGGCTTTTCCACTAGGAAAGTTACCTTTGATCACAAAGTCTCATTACTTGTATCTTCTAGTTATTCAAATCAGTATAGCAATTGCAAAACTAAGGAAAAAATGCTGAATCAATAACTTGCAAATGTGTACCCTGTATAAAATAATCTAAACGTAGAATGAGTGTCTTTCAAATGATTTTGCATGGATTAAAATATCTCTAAGCATTACAAGCTAAA
>RJWT010028508.1:0-15213 GCA_004365215.1 Cuniculus paca | reverse complement strand
TTTTTCCCATAATTTTAGTATATGTGCTGCCAAAGCAAGCACTATTGTTCCCATAAGAAATAATGAAAATAGCTGGGCATGGTGGCTCATGCCTGTAATCCCAGCACTTGGGAGGCTGAGACAGGAGGATCGTTGTGAGTTCAAGACCAGCCTGGGCTACAAAGTGAGCTCAAGGCCAGCCTGAATGGCATAGTGAGACTCTGTCTCAAAAAGACAAAGGCCGGGGATCTAGCTCAGTGGCCTAAGCACCTGCCTGGCAAGTGTGAGGTCGTGAGTTCAATCCCCAGTGCTGCAAAAAAAAAAAAAAATGGAAATACCTATAATGTATTCCAAACCTCCCAAAGCCCTTCTTAACAAACTTTTTCATAATAAAAAGGGTTATATAATGTGCATAATATACCAGAAACAACAATAATTTTCCTAGTGTAGTCACCAACAAGGTAAACCATGTCTAGTGTATCAGAAACAACAATTTCATACTGTACTCCCCTTTCCAAATGACATCTTTTGCTTGCAGGAAGGGAGGATGAAATGTAAGGTGCTTACTGCTCGGAAAGAGTCCTCTTCCGTAAGAACATCAACAACCTAGCTCTCCGGTGTCCTTTCTCTCCTTGGGGGAGTCTGTAGACCCCTAGGACCTATTTTTGGCTCACTAGGTCTTAACCTTTTAAGAACTAAAATCTGGTCTAAGGTTGTCTGTCTCTGTCTTTTTTTTAAGACTATTCTTTTCTACTGCGATAGCTTTCTTTACCTTCTCTTCCTTCCTTAGCTTCTTTTCTAGCTTTTTTGAGGTGATTCTGATAGCAGTAACTGTATGGTTGTACAAATCACTGACCAAAAACATCTCCACAAACACACGCATTGGGCTCAGACTGACACTTACATACTTTGTTCTGGCATCACAAGTCATTTACAAAGGCACAAGTGGCCAGCATTTGGGTCAGAACTCAAGACTCTGGTGATACGTCAACCTAAAATTCCAGTTACAACCCATGTTGTTTGTATTTCAAGCTGGTTGTAAAGAGAACGTCCAATGTAAACCTACACCAAGTCATATAATAATCAAGACTCCATAAATTCAGCACAAGAACAGAATATTAAGGGATGCTACAGAAAAGAAACAAATCATATATGAAGGAAAGACCATCAGAATCTCAGCAGACCTCTCAATGCAAACCCTCAGGTCAACGAGAGCCTGAAGTAAAGTATTTCAAGTCCTGAAAGAAAACAACTTCCAGGGCCAGGGATTTAGCTCAGTGGCATAAGCACCTACCTGGCAAGCATGAGGTCATGAGTTTGATCCCTGGCACAAAAAAAAAAAAAAAAAACTTCCAACCCAGACTGATGTACCCTGCTAAATTATCCTTTACATTATTGGAAAAATAGAATACTTCCATAACAAGAACTGAAGAAGTTTATGAACACCAAACCAGCACTCCAAAATGTTTTGAAGACTATTTTAGAAAGAGACCACTACAATTCCAAGAACACCAATAGAAAGAATTCACCAGGCCAAAAAAAAAAAAATTAAACAAAGGGACAAGACATGGAATTAACAACAGGAAAATAAGATGACAAGGACAGGTTAATACATATCAGTTATAACCACCAACATAAATGGTCTCAATTCACCTAGCAAAACAAACAAACTGGCAAAACAGATCAAGAAAAAAGATCCAACAGTATGCTGCATACAAGAAACACATTTAAACTCAAAAAGAAAGTCAAGGACAGAAAACAGTATTTCATGAGACAGGTATCCAGAAAAAAGTAGGGGTAGCTATTTTATTTATAGACAAATTGAATTTCGAGGCAACACTAATAAAGAGAGACAAATAAGGTCACTATATATTTGTTAAGAGAAAACTCCAAGAGGAAGAGAACAATCATAAATATATATGCACCAAATACCAGCACACCAAACTATATAAAACAAAAATTAACGGACATTAAAACTTAAATAAGCACTAACACCATAGTAATGAGGGAACTCAATATCCTAATGTTACAAAGAAACAGATGAATTAGGTGAAAAACCAACACAGAAGTATCAGAACTGAACCAACCCTGTGAACAATGAACTGAGTACATTTCTACAGTGTTCCACTCCCCAACACCATAATGCACATTCTTCTCAGCAGCACACAGGACTTTCTCCAAAATAGCTCACGTACTAACTCTTAGAACATACTTAAGTAAATACAAAGGAAGTGAAATTATCCCATGTATATTATCAAACAATAGGGCAATGAAATTGGAATCGAGGGCAAAATAAATCACAAAAACTACATGAACACATGGAAATTAGCAGCCTCCAAAACAACCAATGGTACATGGATGAAACTAAAGAAGAAATTATAGCACTTCTATAAATAATTGATAATGCTGATACAACATATCAGAACCTATGGGACACAAGGAAAGCAGTTCTACAAGGAAAATTTATAGCAGTGAACTCTCACATCAGGAAAACAAACTAAGCTCAAATAAATGACCTAATGTTGAACCTCAAAATTCTAGAAAAAACGTCAACCCAAACCTCAAATGAGAAAGTAAATTATAAAGATCACAGCAGAAATTAAAGTAATTGAAACTAAGAAATAATACAAAGAATCAATGAATTGAAGAGTTGGTTCTTTAAAGATTAAACGAACTTGTCACACCCTTAGCCAACCTTATCAAAAAAGGAAAGAAAACACTCAAATCCATGCACTGAGGAAGAAAAAGGGTGAAATCACAACAGATCCTGCAGAAATCCAGAGAATAACCAATACCTACTTTGAGAAATCTGCACTTTAATAAGGTGGAAAACACAAAAGAAATGCACAGATTCCTAGATACACATGAACTGCCAAGGCTGAATCACATGATATAAAAATTCTAAATAACCAGTATCGCTCAGTGAAATTGAAGATGTAATTAAAAACCTACCAACAAAGAAAAGCCCAGGTGCTGATAGGCTCACTGCTGAATTCCACAAGAAATTTAGAGAACATCTAATGCCACTACTTCTCAAACTCTTTAATGAAACCGAGAGGTAATAAGCAACACTCCAAAATTCATTCCTGGAAGCAAGCATTACCCTGATACAAAACCACAGAAAGACATCACCAAAAAGAAAACTACAGACCATCCTCCCTAATGAACATAGATGCAAAAATCCTCAATAAGATACTGGCAAATAGAATGTAATGAATCATCAAGAATATCATACATCATAAAAGTAGGATTCACCCAAGAGAGGTAAGGACGGTTCAACAAACGCAAGTTAATAAATGTAATACATTGTATTAACAGAGCCAAGGACAAAAACACATGATCATCTCAATAGATGTGGAAAACCATTTGACAAATCCAACACCCTTTCATCATAAAAACTGTACAGAAAATTGGAATAGATGGTCTATTTCTCAATCTGATAAAAGTCATCTATGACAAATCAGCCGTTAACATCACAATAAACGGACAAAAATTGAAAGCTTTCACTCTAAAATCAGGAACAAGACAATGATATCCACTATTACCACTCCTTTATAATTTAGTATGGAAACATTAGCCAGAGCAATTAGACAAGAGAAAGAAATAAAACAATGAGAGGAAAAGAAGAAGTTAAATGATCACTATTTGCGGATGACAGGATATTCTACACAAAATACCTTAAAAACTCCACCAAAATGCTGATAGAGTTAACCAAATTCAGTAACATGGCTAGATAAAAAGTCAACACTCAAAACTCAACAGTATTCCTGTACAAAATAAGCAGATCACTGAGAGACAAATTAGGGAGACAATACCTTTTACTACAGCATTCAAAAAAATAAAATACTTAAGAACCAAGCTAATGAAGTAAAAGACCTTTTACATTGAAAATTACAGTACTCTGAAAAAGGAAATTGAAGAGGATACCAGAAAATGGAAAGATATTGCTTGTTCTTGGGTAGAAAGAACCAACATAGTGAAAATGGACATAGTTCCAAAATTGTTATACAGATTTAATACAATCTCAATCAAAATGCCAATAGCATATCTCACAGTATTAGAAAAAATAATCCTAAAATTCACATGGAACCAGAATAGACCATAGAATAGCCAAAGAAATTCTAGGCAACAAGGCAAGGCAGGGGGCATCACAATTCTGACTTGAAATTATACTACAAAGCTATTGTGATTAAAAACAGCATGGTACTGGCAAAAAAAAACAAAAAAAAAACAGACCTGAGTATCAGTGAAAGAGATAAGAAGCCGAAACAATCAATGAAAGAGATAAGAAGCTGAAACAACTCCAAACACATTCAGCCACCTTATCTTTGACAAAGGAGTCAAACATCTCCAATGGAAAAAAGCCTCTTCAATGAATGGTGCTGAAAAAGCTGGCTATCCACATGATGAAGACTAAAACTAGACTTATGTCTCTCACCACGCACTACAATAAAATCAAATGGATCAAAGATCTAAACATTAAAACAGAAACATTTAACCTGCTGGAAGAAAGAATAGGTTCAAGAACTCTTGAAGATATATACAAAGGCAAAGACTTTATGAACAAAAACCCAATCACACAAAAATATTACAAAGAATGAACAACTGGGATCACATCATATTAAAAAGCTTTCACATAATGAAAGGAAACATCAACAAAGTGAAGAGAAAACCCACAGTGCAGGAAAAAATTTTTGCCAACTTAGACAAAGGACTAATATCTGAAACATATAACTCCAAAAAATTAAACTCCCCAAATTCAAAGACTCATTTCAAAAATGGGTATCTGAAATGAACAGATACCTCTCAGATGAAGATGTAGAAATAGCTGATTAATAATGAAAAAAATGTTCAACACCACTGGTCATTTCAGAGATGCAAATTAAAACAACCTGAGGATCCATCTCACTCCAGAAGAAAGGGCTATTATCAAGAAATTAGTCAATAAAAAATGCTGGCAGGGCTGTGGGAAAAAGGAATTCTTCTCCATTGTTGCTGGAAGTGTGGACTAGTGCCACAGCTGTGGAAATCAGTGTGAAGATTCCTCAAAAATTTTGAATTATGGCTGGGCCTGGTCGTGCACACCTGTAATCCCGGCACTCAGGAGGCTGAGACAGAAGGATCATTGCAAGTTCAAGACCAGCCTGGGTTACAATGTGAGCTCAAGGCCAGCCTGAATGGCATAGCGAGACCCTGTCCCAAAAAGATAAGGGCTGGGGATTTAGCTCAGTGGCATAAGTGCCTGCCTGGCAAGCGCAAGGTTGTGAGTTCGATCCCTGGTACTGAAAGAAAAAAAAAATTTTTTTTAAATTAGGGACAGGGATATAGCTCAGTGGCACAGTGCCTGCCTGGCAAGCACAAAGTCCTGAGTTTGATTCGCAGTACTTAAAAAAAAAAAAAAAAACCACTAGAATTAAAAGGTTCCATTTGACCCAGCTATTCCCCTTCTGAGTATCTTTCCTGGAAGAATTAAAAACATCATACCACAGGGATATTTGCACACCCATGTCCATAGGGGCACAGTTTGTAAAGCTAAATCTTGGAAACGGTTCAAACACCCATCAACTAATGAATGGATAAAAAAGATGTGCTTTTTAATACAATGTAGTACTACTCAGCCTTAAAGAAGGATAAGCTTGAGACATTTCTAGGTAAAAGGATGCACCTTGAAACCATATTCTTAAGTGAAATAAATCTGACATACATTTAAGCTCCACATTGTTTCTCTGGTATGAGAAACTGCAAGTGTAAACAAGGACCAAAATGTGTAACAGATAATGTGAAATAGGAAGAAAATGTTCAAAGAGGAAGGGACACTAAGGAGAAGGAATAGGAAAAGGAAGGAAGGGAAAAGGAAACAAGGAAAGAAGGAAAAAACAGAAACAAAGCTTTTGTAATGAGGGGAAGAGGATTTGAAATGGGGAGGAGAATAGGAAAAAATACCAAGTAAGGTATGTCATGTAGAGATCCAAATTCCTTATGATGAATGTTACCACTATGTCTAATATGTACCAGTTTAAAAAGAAATGAATAAACAAGAAAGAAAGGAAAACTCTAATAAAAATAAAATAGCTATGAAGAGAAAAATGTTGTGATGGCATTCTGAAAATAGAACACTAGGCAAAAATGGATTCTCTTTATTCAACTTTTCTTACACATTTATAGCAGCTCTTTCCACAATTCAGCAGCTCAAAATAGAAGATAAAAAAGGTTGTCCCTAGGATCCATTGCTTTTGAGTGTTCCAAAAGCTCATTTTATAACCCTGAGGCAGAAAAATACCAATATTCTCATGTGATCCTCACATAATTTCTGTCATATAGGAACTTTATCAGAATATATTCTTATTCTGTGTAATTTACTGATTTACTCATTCACACATGGCCCCTCACCTACATTCAACTTACTGAAATTTCAAACTTCAAAGCTCCAAGACATTTCTATAAAACAAATTGTTAACATCACTACTCCTGTGGAGTGTGGTGACAAAAAGAGGGCTAGAGAGACCATTTTCTTCTTCTAGTGTTAGAATGACAAAATTTTTCATAAAAGAACACATTCATTACTTTTACCAGTTTTAAAGAACAAAAGAAATTTTAGAAACACCTGAAAGACATGCAGTTACAGCAGATTCACTTCCTTTGAATACAGTTTTGGAGCTAAACATCAGTTATTTTTGGCCACATCAGTATAAATAATCCTATGGAGCTCAACTCACTGAGAGACTTAGCAAAATGCCTGCACACTCCGAGTCTTTCCCAGTGGTATTTACTCATATACATCATCTCAACGTATTACGTGTGTCAGTCTTCCTCTCTGAGTATTTCCTTTAACTAAAATCAAATAGTCTTTTATTTCTATCACCTAATAAATACCTATGCATAGAAAACTGCAAATAAACACTTCACAACTGATAATACAGCCAATGATAAAAGCTTTTGGGAGACTTACTGTAAAAAAGCCACAAAATCATTATTCCTACAAAGACAGATAAGTGAACAATATTCATCAAGTATAACCACTGCTTTCAAAGCTGGGAATGGTTTTAAAAGGTTACGTGTGATAGACGCATTTGTGAGATCTAGCCCAAGTGCCATAAAAGGTAGACATTATTTCATCTAATGAACGGATGAAATAAAAAAGAGCCTGGGCCCTCTTCCTGTTTTCTCCCCTTTCAGAACCACACCCAAGGAAAAGAGAAACATGGAATGAAAACTGCTGCACAGATCTCCTCAGCTCTCATGGGGCCTTTATCTGTCACCTAATGGGAAAGAAGACTTGGGACCAAAGGTCATGTCAATGGCTTTGTTTTTTCTTGCAAAAGGACACTTTAAACTGGGTGGCAGAAATTTAGAGTTCTACTGTGTTACTACTGACTTGTCAAATCAGACAGGCAGGGCCTGAAGGCCTCTTTATGCATCCATCAAATAAGAAAGTGTGCTGTGTTATTTGTATCAACCTACCAACCCTAACACTGCATGACCTTTACCATCTGCTTCAGTGATTATTAAATACACCTTGTCTTTCTAATCTGACTGACTCTACAAAGAAAGGTATTTGGTTATGAGAGTATAAGACTTCTATACAAAAATATTATCTATTTACAATCTGATGCTGCATAAAGTCAGGGAGAGTGTTACCAACTTTTTGACATCAAATGTACTCATAAATATCATGAACTATCTACCTGTGATTGCTGAATTTTAAGTAAGCTACTGGTATCAATTCTCCTCTACGGTGAAATTAGTTCTTTGTATACCCTACAGGGCCATTTTCTCCTTTTTGGCAAATTATGTATCTATACAAATCTGTACAGAAGTAACTACTTGGATTATAAATAACTGTTCATGTTTCCATCTCTCTCAGAAGGCTAGAAGAGATTCTCAGAGAGAGACAGTTCTTAACATTGTGTCTCCCCTACACAGGTAATACATGAGCTACACTAACTATTTGATAAATGCTGACTAACTGAACCTGGCAGCACCTCAGAGATGCCAACTCACACTCCGTTTCCCTTTCTCCTTAGGCAGCAGAGCCCCGATTTCATTTCCCAGTGCTCTTGCTTGTGGCCAGCAGTGAAGCTGTACACAAGCGAGATGCATAAAGAAACACTAACTGGGACTTTCAGGAAAGCGCCCTAATGACAGCAGACACCCTATTTGTCCTTCCCCCTTCCCACAGACAAGTTCAGATATGCAGACTGGGGCCTATGGCCTCCTGAGGCTCAGTTAACTGAAGCAACACAGCAGAACAGAGAGTGAAAGGCATATGATGGCCTAAGCCTCCCCAACAGCCACAGGTGACAGCTTCCCGACTTTTACAAGAGAACAGAAAGCCTAAAGTATTTAAGCCACAATC
Organism: Cuniculus paca; assembly: GCA_004365215.1. NCBI lineage: Eukaryota > Metazoa > Chordata > Mammalia > Rodentia > Cuniculidae > Cuniculus > Cuniculus paca. The sequence continues at coordinate 6,878 of RJWT010028508.1, read as the reverse complement.
TTCAGGTATTTGTTAAAACCAAACCCAACCCCTAACTGATGCAGTAACTGCCTGTCTCCTGAGAACAGTTTTCCCATCAGCCAATGAAACACATGCAAAGTCTTCAAAGGTTCACAAAAGGAAGCGAACACTCATCAAGGTATGTACTGGTTACTTCATCTTTATCAAAACTACGACCCGTTGAGGGAGGAAAGGATCTCCCTTTTGTTTGTTTGTTTTGCAGATTGCTGGTGGAAGGTAGTGGGGTTTTTTGTTGGTTTTTTTGGTACCTGGAATCAAACTCAGGACCTCAGTGCTTGCCAGGCAGGCGCTGTGCCGCTGAGCTAAATCCCTGGCTGAAGGTAGTGTGGTTTTTTGTTTTTGTTTTTGTTTTTAAAGAGAATAGAACAAAACAAAACAGAATAGAGTAAAACACAACACAGCATTTCAGAACAGAACACTGAAAGCAATACAGTGTGTTCTGATCAAGTAATCACTTCTCCTAATCAAGTTCAGTTCTACAAATAAAACTTACACGCAAATACTTAGTCATATAAATACAGTAACAAAGGTAGTTAATATTTCTTTACAGCTGAATGATTTTTTTGTTGTTGTTGTTGTTGTAATGGGGACTGAAACCAGGGCCTTTACACTCAGCTCTATCCCCAGCCATCTCTTACCCCCTCTTAAAGTTTTATTTTTATTTTTATTTTTATTTATTCTTAGAAACAGGGTCTCGCTGTGCAGTTCAGGCTGGTCTGGAGTTCACTATTTAGCCCAGGCTGGCCCTGAACTCAGCAATTCTCCAGCCTCTGCCTTCGAGTGCTGAAATTACAGGTGTGTGCCACCAAGCCCACCCCAGCTGCTTTAAACTTTGAGACAGGGTATCACCAAGTCATTCAACTGCCCAGGCTTGGGTCAAACTTGAGATCTTCCTATCTCAGCCTCTCAGACTGCTGGAATTATCAGCATGCACCACCATGCCTGTCTGAATGGACTTTCAATGAATACTTTCACAATCAACATACTGACAATCCAGCACTGTCCTAATGAATCTTTTTAAAACATTTAAACTTCTAAAATTGATCTATTCAGAAGACTAAAATGCAAATCAGTTAATGAGACTATTACTATATTATTAAAGCATCAACCATGTTGATACAGTCTTTGTAAAAGTTAAGGTTAAAAGATTAAAGGAAAACAAGAGTGTTTTGATTTGTAGCATCCTAAACAAATTAGGCAAATGACTAGAATAGATTTTGTAATAGCATGTGTGACATGAAATTGCAAATAGTATCACACAACCTTGAATCCTTTAGAAGGGCCTAAAACTATTACCGATCTTAACATATTTAAGAAAAAACACTTATGGCTAAGAGGCAGGGAACAGACAGAATGAGACTGTGAGTACGGGTTTTCAGTGAGACAAAGAAATGTCTAAATCTTTTAACTGTTTACAATGATAATAGTGGGACTTCCAGGAAGATGACAGAGCCATAAACAGCAGGAAATCAGCCTCTCTGAGATCTGGAATCCAAACACTGGCATGTAACAACTTGGGGAAGAAAAGAAAGGAGGAAGTGGATCCCTGGGACCCAAGGATCTGAACGGAGAACTGGAGCCCGCGCAGGCAAAGTGAAGAGCCACACTTGAGCACAGAAAAAGGAAGTGGCCAACTGCACTTTCTCCCTTACTCTGGCTGGCTGCGTGCGAGAGGAGACTCAAATCTACAGAGAGACACAGTGAGGGCGGGAGACTCCAGTAGCCTCCAGGGAGAAAGCCACCAGTAGCACGGAGCAGAAGAAGCTGTACGCTATAACATCTGGTGAGTGGCTCTAGTCCGAGCATCTGCAGGGGATACTGGCCCAGATGCCATTTTATGGAGGAGCCAACTGAACTCTGGACTCAGAGCATCTGTGGGTAGGCTTCATCTCAAGGCTCTCAGGACTGGGAAAGGCACAACTGCAGAAGACATCTAGGGTCAGGGCGCCATGGTCAAGGTCAGCAAGAGACACCCAGGCTGAACGACTCAGGCCCCAACCCCACAACTACAGGCTAGGATCAGCCTGAACTCTGTGGGGTGGAAAGCACCAGAATACGCCCCTTCCCTATTCCTACTGCAGGCTTGCTGGGATTCTCCAGCACCGATCTGGGCTCTGTCTGCCTCCTCCGTCTACCAGTGACACTGGAGGCACACCCCAAATTGGACACTACCACAAAACTGGGGACCCCAGAAGATAACCACAGGCTTCAAACCAAAATCTCTTTTTTTTAAATCTGTTTCTTTTTTCATGATTGTTTTTGTTTTGTCATGAACAAACTGATTTTAGTTTTAATTCTTATTTTTGTTTCTTCCTTTCCTTCTCTCCTATCTTCTTCACCAGTAATCTTACTTTGTTCTTCAACCCTGCTTCTAATCTCTTTCTCTTCTTTTATTTATTTTTTCCTCTTATCCCTTTTAAATTTCCTACCCTGATGCTAAAAGTGCTCTACTGGCAGCATATTTACTATATATAGTTTTCAGATTTGTCTTAGGTTTTGTTATAGAATTACAAATCTTACACCTATGCCTAAAGGTGGAAAATTAACACTCAACACGGTTTGTTACTTTCTAGAGTGTACTTGATGGTATTGTTACTGACTCTACTTCTTTAGTCAAGGTGACACAGTTGTGATCACTTGTTCTTCCTTGAATGCCAATTCTGAGACTGTCTAGTGGTCATAAGACAATACCACACTCCAGTACCAAAGAACTGGGTGCCAGGTCAAATGAGCAGCAACTTTTCATCCCCAGTAAAGTAAAAGGCAGGATCTTGGACAGACTCAAATGTCAAAAGTCCCCTACATCTAGAAAACGTCTCTGAAAAGTAGTCATTTCCTAAGGAGGTCTTGATACTAGGAATAAAGCTGCCTACCTCAAGCAATTTATATGCATCAATGCAGAAAACAGATTTTAAAAAATAGAAAATGAGGAGACATGGAAACAAGATGCAACACCAGACTTCCAGCTCACACAAAGCAAATGCAAAATGGGATTGATGTGAAGAAATCAAGACACCCAGGGGAATTTTCTGAAACTGTAGCAGTGGAAGTAACAAAGCCGATGAGTAAGTCTCTAGAAAAAACAAACCGGTAATAATTTCACAAATAACTAAAGAGAAAATGACCACAATGAAGGGCATGTTTAGTAAATCTAGAGTAATACACATTAAAAAAAAAAAAAAAAGACGAGCTTAGAAAAGTGATGGAAACCTAAGAATGCCCAACACAGAAAAGACTACACCACAAAACAAATTCAGACAGTTATCCAGCAGATTAAAAATTCCACTGAACCAGGGATTTAGTTCAGCGGCTCAAGCACTTGCCTGGTAAATGCAAGGCTATGAGTTCGATCCCTGGTACCCAAAAAAAAAAAAAATCTTTGACCAAGAAAAAATTCCACTGAAAGTATACAGAGCAGAATCAACCAAGATGAGGATAGGAAATCAGATCTAGAAGACAGTCTTGTAATTAGTGATCATCCAATGAAAGACTTCTTAAAAATTGCAAAGTACATGAAAAATACACACAACAGCTGCTGGTTGATGATGCAAAGAAGAATGACACAAAACTGATCATAATCAATGAAAAATCAAAAGAGCACAAAGAACACAAAAAACCTGTTTACAGAAGTAATGTCAGAAAATTTCCTAAGCATAGAAAAAGAACTTGCCATACAGATAAGTGAGGCGTACAGAACTCCAACTAGTCATAATCAGAAAAATCTACACCATGGCATTTAAGTAGTCAACATTCCAGAAATTCAACACAGGAACAGAGTATTAAAAGCCGTTAAAGAAACAAATCACCTATAAAATCCCAACAGAATCACAGCAGATTTCTCAACACAAAAGCTCAAGTCAAGGAGAGTTTGGAGTGAAGTATTTCAAGGCCCAAAAGAAAACAACTTCCAACCCAGCTTGATGTACCCCACAAAACTATCTTTCAAACTTCATGCAGAAATACAATACTTCCATGACAAAGAACACCTGAAGAAATTCAGGACCACCAAACCTGCACTCCAGAGTATTATGGAGGACATTCTAGAAAGAGATAACAAGGTCTACAACTCTATGAAACCCAACAGAATGAATCCACCAGGCAAGGGAAGTAATTAAACAGAGGGAAAAAGGAAACCAACAGTGGAAAATATGAAGACAAGGATATTTCCCATACATAACATTTATCACCAGCAATGTAAAGGTGTCAATTTACTCATCAAAATAACAGACTAGCAAAATGGATCAAGAAACAAGATCCAACAATATGTTGCACAAAAAAAAAAACACACTTACCTCGAAGAGAAATTTATAGACTGAAAGTAAAATGATAGAAAACAATACTCCATGAGACAAGTATCCAGAAAAAAGTAGGGGTAGCTATTCTATCTGTAGACAAAGTGGATTTCAAGGCAAGACTGACTAAGAGAGCCAAATAAGGTCACTACATCCTTATTAAGGGAAAAATCCAAGAGGAAGAGATAACAATTATAAATATATATGAACTAAATACCAACACATTCAACTACATAAAACAAACATTAATGGATATGAAAACTCAAATAAGCACTAATACAATCGTACAGAGGGACCTCAATAGCACATGGTCATAAACAGAGCAACTGGACAAAAAAAATCAATGAAGAAATATCAGAACTGAACCAATATCAGAAATATCAGAACTGAACAGCAAAAAAATGGACTTAGTAGACATCTACAGAGTATTCCACTCCATGACAACAGAATATACATTTTTCTCAGCAGCACATGGGACTTTCTCCAAAATAGACCACATACTAACTCATGGAACACAATTAAGTAACTACACAAGAATTAAAATTATCCCATGCATATTATCAGATCATAGAGCAATAAAACTGGAAATCAATGACAAGAGAAACAACAAAAACTGCATAAACACATGGAAACTATGTAACACCATCTGAACAACCAATGGGTCACAGATGAAAATAAAGAAAAAACTAGTTTCTACAATTAAAAATCAATGCCAATACAACATACCAGAACTTATGAGACACAATGAAAGCAGTTCTACAAGAGAAATTTATAAAAAAAAAAAAAACAACAAGAAAGAGAGAGAGAAAGAAATTTACAGTAATGAATTCCCATGAGAAAAACAGAGCAAGTTCAAATAAACAACCTTATACTGAACCTCAAAGCTTTTAGAAAAGGAATACCAAGTCAAGTCCAAAGCTTCTATGAGGGAGGAAATTACAAAGATGAGAACAAAAATTAATGCAATGGAGACTAAAAAAACACTAGAATCAAAGAGTTAGTTCTTTGAAAGATTAAATAAAATTGTCATGCATTTAGCCAACCTTATCAAAAAAGGAAGGAAAACACTCAGATCCATGCACGAAGGAAGGAAAAGGGTGAAATCACAACAGATCCTACAGAAACCCAGAAAATCACCAATACCTACTTTGAGAAATCTGTACTCTAGCAAGGTGGAGGAAACAGAAAAAATGCAGATTTCTAGATACATATTAACTGCCAAGGCTAAATCACATGATATAAAAATTCTAAATAACCAGTATCAGTCAATGAAATTTAAAATGTAATTAAAAACCTACCAACAAAGAAAAGCCCAGGTGCTGACAGGCTCACTGCTGAATTCTACAAGAAATCTAGAGAACATCTAATGCTGTGACTTCTCAAACTTTTAATGAAATTGAAAAGGAAGCAATATTCCCAAATTCATTCCTAGACATAAGCATTACCCTGACACCAAAACTATAGAAGGATCCAACCCAAAAAGAAAACTATAGACCCAAAAATCCACAGTAAGATATCAGCAAACAGAATGTAGCAAATCATCAAAATCATACACTGTGACCAATAATATATGCAAGTTAATAAATGTAATACACCATATTAACAGAGCCAAGGACAAAAACACGAGCATCGCAAGAGATGCAGAAAAAGAGTCTGACAAAGTTCAACACCCATTCATAAAAACTACCACATAGTAAATTGGAATAAATGGTCTTTATCTCAATCTGATAGGACCCATCTATGACAAACCAACAGCTAACACTATACTAAACAACACCGAAAGTTTTCATTCTAAAATCAGGAACAAGGCTACGAAGCCCACTATTACCTCTTATTTAATATAGTTTTGGAAACATTAGCCAGAGCAATTAGACAAGAGAAAGAAATAAAACAATAAGGAGAGGACAGGAAGTTAAATTATCACAATTTGGGAATGACACGATACTATACACAGAAGACCCCAAAAACTCCACCAAAATACTTCAAAAGTTAACAATCAAATTCAACAGCATAGCTGGATAAAAAGTCAACACTCAAAAATCAATAGTATTCCTGTACAAAATAAGAAGCTAACTGAAAGACAATTAGGAAAACAATACCTTTCACTACAGCATTCAAAAAAATAAAATACTTAGGAATCAATCTAACAAAGGAAGTAAAATTGAAAATTTAAATTGAAAATTACAGTACTTTGAAAAAGGAGATCAAAGAAGATGTCAGAAAATGGAAAGATATCCTTTGTTCTTGGGTAAGAAGAGCCAACATACTGAAAATGGACATACTCCCAAAATTGTTATGCAGAGTTAATGCAATCCCAATGAAAATACCAACATCTCACAGTAGTAGAGAAAATGATTCTAAAATTCACATGGAACCAGAAGAGACAATAGATTAGCAAAAACAATTCTGGGCAACAAGGTAAGGCAGGGAGCATCACAATTCCCGACTTGAAATTATACCACAAAGCTACTGTGATGAAGGAAGGAAGGAAGGAAGGAAGGAAGGAAGGAAGGAAGGAAGGAAGGCAGGCAGGCAGGCAGGCAGGCAGGCAGGCAGGCAGGCAAG
>RJWT010028507.1:0-15200 GCA_004365215.1 Cuniculus paca | reverse complement strand
CTAGTTTGTTAAAACACATGACTGGGAGTCTCCCAAATTCTTTTATTTATCCCAGAAATAAAGCCTTTGTGAAATCTCTGGGATATTCCAAAATGAATTCCAATGTCCTTTGGATGAGCAGAGACCCAGGGACTCAGCAGAACAAATTTAGCCCTTAATTTGTCTCCTGTAGAGTCAGCAATAACTACCTACGACCTAGAGACCACTGGTGAGGGTTTTTAAAAAAACCTAATTTAGCATAATGGATACATTCCAAAGAAAGAGTGAACATGCCTGGGTCATGTTTGTTTTTACAAAGAGGGCCCTGATTTTGTTAAAGAATGACAACGGAGACATCTGCAACCTACAAGGAACATTTTTGTGTTTTGCTCCAACCAAAATTTTCCAGTGGATTTTAATGTGATTTGCCTCTCCACCCCAAAATGAGAAAAACCTGCTTCCAGGATCAGTCAAGTTTCTGAAAGAATAATAATTTCTGAACGACTCAATTATGAGTAACCAAAAAGTGGTTTCTGCACTGCAGAAACTCAGTGTACTACAGCATGGGGCTGCCAGGCCCTGGAGGGTGAGTGTGGTCTCAATTATCTGCAGCTATACCCACTTCTGGAGGCAGCTCCACAGGCGCTGTCTCTGCACAGCAGTGTCAGCTGGCATGGCACTGGGTTGTGGCTCTCAGTGCACAACCAGGGCTCCAGCCATCTGCAAGCAAGAAAAATTCCTGGGTCCCTTTCAATAGATGGATGGACTAGTATGGTGCATGATTATTATCTCTTATTGGGCTTTTTGTACATACACTCAGGTGAATATATACTACTGTTGATTGCACCCATGCAGGAAAAATGGAAAAGAGGTTTTATTTATCTCTTTATACCTTGAAAGGTTCTTAAGTGTGAGGGGTACTCTAGACTTATGATAAATACACTATTGACAGAGTTCTGAAATATACTATACTGATCATTATTAATGCTGGTTATTGTTCTAAGCATTTTTTTTTGTTTCATATTCTTTTTTATTCTAGACTAAAGATTGAGCCCAGGGGCTTGGCACTAGGTTATGTCTCCTGTCCCCTTTTATTTTGAATTTTGAGACAGCATCTTGCAAAGTTGCAAAGTTGCTCAGGCTGAGTTTAAACCTGTGATTCTCCTGCCTCGACCTTGAAGAGTGTTGGGGTTTTAGACAAGTGCTTACCATGCCCAGATCTTGCCTCTTATTTTTTAGTTTTTTAAAATGTCATTATCATGACTGAGTCTCAGACAGGCCCAAGTTTATGCAGTTAGTCCATCAAGTCAGGATATGTATCCAGTCTTAAACTAAAAGTATTTTTCTGAGTCAAGATGGACACATGAAAGGAATCCTGGCCTTTTACAAACCATCAGTGGGCCATTGACCCATGTGCTGTCTGCTGAATCCTTTATGTCAGGAGGCTAGTAAGGACAGTATCTGGGAGTCCATGTACAGGAGGACATATGCCTGCCAAAGGGCTTTAGACAATCTTATTTGCATTGTCTTTTACCTGAGCCCAGATGTTCTTGGTGTCTTTTGACATAGATCTACTGTTCCAATACAGTGTGCCAGATTAACCTGGTAGAACCAAGTCAGGAGCTACTTAATCAAGGTTAAGGATTATCATGGCCCTCTAGGATAGAACAGTAATAACCTGGAAAATACACTCCTTTGTGCCATAATTTATTTTTTTTATTTTCAACAACTTGAATCATTTATTAAAGAGAGGACTGTTCCTTCCCCTGCTTTCCTAGGACAGCATGTTCTTTAAAAATATGAAATGGCAAAAAGCCAAGCTCTGGAGGCATAGATCTTCTCACCCAAAGCATGCCCATAAAAAAAGTCTGAGGTTCTGTCCTCAGATGCCAGATATCCCAATTGTCATATGCATTGATTGCATGAGAGAGAAATCCCCCATTTAAGTGTAGTAGCTTTGATTAATAAGTGGCAGGAAATGTGCTGAACAATCAGTTGCCTAAACAGCAATTTAAAACTTTGTGAAGGACACCCAGTGAAAAAGACTCCCTCCTCATCATCCTGGAGTCCAGTCTATCTCTCTCTTTGAAGGCATCCTCATGTGAAGAGCATTTTTTCTTTCTTTCTTTCTTTCTTTATTTATTTATTTATTTATTTATTTACCAGGAATTAAACTCAGGACCTTGTGCTTGACATACAGGCACTGTGCTGCTGAGCTATATTCCTGGCTCTTTTCTTCTCTTTAAAAAACAATTTATTTTAGTATTTTTAACTCAGTCTTATTTTCAGTCACGTTGAAATAATTGGGATTAGAATCACGATAGAGTTTCTTAACTTAGAGTATCACTGCTGTGGAGTGCTGAGGTTGTATGATCACTTGCAGCTGAAGATCTCAAGGTACTTCACTTCGCCAAACACTTATTGAGCTGCTGGGTACCAGTCTCTGTGGCAAAACAGCCAACTCATGTTGTCCATCAAGAAAGTCATCAGTTTGCTTTTGGAATACTGGCTGCTCTAACAAGTTCCAGCTGAAAGCTAGACAAGTTCAACTGAGGGGACAGATAGGAAACCAAGAAAACCCTGCAGTGGGGGAGATAAGTTCCACGAGACAACGAAACATTAGAAAACCTCAGTTGTCAGATTGGTATTGGCACAACCTGGGGAACAGGCTGACTAGTGGAGCAAAGTAGAAAAGGTAGAAAATTCTATTTGATTATAGAAACTTCATATATAAGAAAGGCAGAATGGACTTTTTATAAGTGGCATAGGGATAAGTAGATAAGTACTGAAAAGTAAAAAACAAAATTGGACTCATTTCTCACACCGTATTCTAGTTTAGACACGATACTTAAATTTAATGCTTACAAACTGAAATCATAAAAATATTAAAAGAAAATACTGGAAAATTATTCCCTAATTTTAGAGAAAGTGAAACTTTCTGAGCTATCACTCAAGTCTAGACACAATAAGGGAAAATATTGACAAATGTGGTCATGTTGAAGAGAAGAAAACTTTGTATCAACACAAAAATCAAAGAGCAAAAGCAAAAATTAGAACAACTTCTATGAGTAAAATTTGAAGAAAAAGTGGGATAAATATTTGTTACTTGTATCAGAGACAAAAGGTTAGTAGACCATTTGTATTAAAAAAAAAAAAAGCTCCTAAACATGAAGGAAAAAACCCTCACAATTCTGTAGAAAACAATGGATTAGATAGATAAGCAGAAAAATAAATTCAAATCTCTCTTAACAGTAGGAAAAGATGTCAACTTCAGAATGTGATAAATATAAAATCAAAACAACAAGGTATCATTTCTCACTTATTTACTGCTGAAACCAAAAAGATTGACAAGATTGTCCATTGCTAAAGCTGTGAGAAAAGAGGCTGTCTCGTTTGGTGTGGGCAGAAATGTAAAGTGATACAATCTTTCTGGGAGAGACTTTGGCGCTATGCAGCAAAAGTACATGTGCATTTACCCTTTAACCCAGCACTTGTACTTCTAAGAATCAAAAAGATACTCTGCAAAAGTAAGAAAAGATTAAGGCACAGGGGTACTCACTGAAGCACTCTTCATACCAGCAGAAATCCATAACTGAGTACTATGCAACTATAAAAAAATGAGGATGATCCTAACAGTGGAGAGACTTCTTGGGTATGTTATGTGAACACAGGAGAAGAAAATCCATAAAGTTTCTTGTACTGGTATTAAGAAAATAATGTAAGAATAAACAATACATTTGAAGCATGGCTGGTTTGGGTGGAGGGAAAGACATGAGTGAGTTTGGAAGGGACAGACACGGAAGTCAGCCTTGTTAAATATATTTTGTTTTATAGATTTAACTTTGGCACCATGAAATGTTTCACGTGATTATAAATTTAAATTTAAAAAGCAATTCCTAAAAGTTAAAAGTAAAATGAAACAAATGCACCTAACTGTGGATTGAGCTACTGGCATAAGTATAAAGAGAGGAACTCCTTCAACTGAGTTTTCAATATGGTAATTTGACTGCATGTTCCTGGTGAGTCTGTGCACAAAGAAAAACCAAACCAAACCAAACCAAACCAAACCAAACCAAACCAAACAGCTGTAAAGTAAATCTTAAAATTTTTTTAGTAATCATATTATTGGAGCGAATGTTTTTATTGTGATTTTAAGATGCTATAGTGTGGGATACAGTCAGTGGATAGTTATATTTGGGCCACTGAAATGGAATTGTTGGCATGAGTGTAACCGTCAATAAAAGATCAAAAAAATTCAGTAAAATTATAGAGTTGATTTTAAATTAGGAATATCGTGTGAACTAACCAGATAGATAGATGGGTTTGTTTTGAAGCAGTCCACTCAAAAGACGGAGCGATGATGAAACCAGAAATAATGAGAGTAAGTTCCTTCCACCCAGATCATGGTTCCACCAGAAGGATCTAAATCTCCTTGGAAAGATGGTTGGTTTCTCATTTAGGGTAAACAAGGTTAGCCTGGGATAGCTTGGCATAACTGAAAGCCAGGAAGCTATCAAAGACGAGAAGGGACATGTCAAAAAGACTCAGGAGCCAGCTTGCAAAGTCTCCCAGAGGGCAAATATTTTTAACATCAATAAAGATAATAACTCAAATGCATTGAAAAACATCCAATACATTTGAATTCATGAGTTTAAAATGCTGCTAGAAAAATCCTTGGTCAGTTTTGAAGAATGCCAGAGCACAACTTAGTTTGAAATTGGTAAATAAGGGAAAGAGAAAACATTCATCCTTTAGTTTTACATGAATACTACTTCATGAAAACAGGAGTTGATGAAGTGGAATAATAGGAATTATGTGGTCAGTGAAAAGGAATCCTCAGCTTCTGCTGTCCATAATCTGAGGACATAGTCTGATGAAGGGAGAACCATTTGGAAAGCATTATTGGATTAATGGATCTGCACAATGGTCATCAATATCTGCAAGCATTACAGAAAGCTAAATAGAGCAACTGAAGGAAGAACACAATCTATCCAGGAAGAGGTCTTACCAAAAAATCAGGTTTAGACTCCAGATTCAACTGCCAATTATAGGAAATGCTGGGACCAGATAAATAGGCTAACTCCATCGGGATGCAATCAGCAAAGTGCAGAGTGTGGAAAATTCTACAGGACAAATGACCCAGTTTCTTCAACAAAAATTTTCAAAGATATGAAAAAGAATTGAGAAGGAACCTCAGCGACTAGCGACCAATCCCATTGTATAGCTCTAATTTGAGCAAACAGTTAAAAAATGTTTAAGATTACAAAGAAAACATAAAAATAAGGACATAGTCTAAATACTTGGGGGCATAAAGAAATTATTATTGTTAATTTGTTTTAGGTATGGTAATGTTTGAGGTATTTTTAAATAGCCTTATCTTTTAAATATATATATTGGAATATTTGTAGAAGAATTGATATGATATTTGGAATTTACTTCAAAACAAATTAGGGTTAGGAAGAGATCAAATGAAACTGGCCATAAATTGGTAATCTTTGAAGACTGCAGCAGCACTGCTCTCTCTGCTTTTGTAGACTTTCAGATTTTTGATAATAAAAAGTAAAATCAAAAGTAGGTGGTAAACTTCATCCAGGTAATTTATAATTCATAAAAAAATCACTTTGAAAGTTCAAATTTCTTAGATGGAGAACTAATAGGACTTTCTCCCTAAGTACTATATCACTGGGCTACATTTCAAACCCCTACACTTCATCTTTAAAAAAGTATTCAAATATCTTTATTTCAGTGTACTTCCAGTTTGTTCTTATTACAATAATTTAAAAATTAAGCCAAATAAAATATAACCTATCTATAAGTTTAAACTGAAGAGGTGATTGTGGCACATTCTCACAATTTCCTTTAAAAAAAAAACCTTAAAATTGTCAATGTTAAAAAGAGACAGCTAACCAATCACCAAGAAAGTTCTTGGTACAACCTATCCTCCATTGTCTCCACATCTGCCATCTCTTTCATTTTATGAAGTGCATTATCCTTCCTATTTACATATAGCCATTGATAAGATTATAATAATTGTCACAGTTTTGAGAGTACAATGAGTGAAAATTTTAACTGTGGGTTGGATATGAGCCATTCTTTAGATTGTATTCATTGAAATTGAGTTTTACACATAGATTCTATTACTGACAGGTACGTGCACATTATTTATGGCAAATGGCCTAGACCAGAACTTTGACTTGTTTAAGATGGTGGTTGAGGCCCCTCTCCTGCACCTAAATGACCTCAGCAGCTTAAGGAAGTGTTGGCTGCCCCTCCCCAACACTCAGAAAACCTCAGCAACTGAGAGGAGCCTCCTCTGCTCCTTCTCTAAGCCCAGATAACCTCAGCAGCTGAGGGGATTGTCAGCCACCACTCCCCCACTCCCAGAGGACCTCAGGAGCTGAGAGGAGCCTTGAACACCCATCCTCCACATGCAGATGACCTCAGAAGCCCACAGAAGTGTCAGGAACCACTTGCAACAACTGCAGTACTTCAGTGGGCTGGTGGGCACCTCAGCAAATCCTCAGCCCACCTGAAGGACCTCAGTGTGTTGGTGAGAGCACAGTGAGTCCCTTCCCAAGTAGAGGACCTTAGTAGGTCAGCAGGAGCTTAACAAACCCTCCTCCCACCCAGAGGACCTTGGTGAGATGATGAGAGGGTGGGTGAGTTCTTTTTCAGTACAGAGAACACCAGGTGGACTGGAGAGAGTGGGGCAATGCCTCTCTCCACCTGGAAAAACCTGGCTGGGCCTGTGAGACACCCAGTGACACAGTAGGATCCTGGTTGGGGTGTACACTATAGACAGGTGGGTCTCTTGTCCTGGAACAGCCTGAAGCCACAGTAACAATATGGGCTAAGCATTGGTTAACATCAATACTCCTAGGCTCGTTGGCCTAGGAAGGATATACTCACACAACTGACCTCCAGCAGAAATTCAGGTGACTGACCCCTCACCTATGCTATAGGACCCAGCAACTGGGAGCCACACAGTAGGACTTTAAGACACACACAACAGTCGAGACTAGTGGAATTGAAAAGACTAAAATAGTAAACCAAGAGGTGAAAAGGAGAAAACCAAAAAGCACAGTGCAATCTCAAATGCCCAGCCCATCCAGAACAAGTCCAGGAGACAACAAATTAGAGGTCATTGGAAGTCACACACCTGAAATTTCTGAAAAGATAGCAAGTGAAATAAAGAAACAAATCCATGAGGTTATGGAGTATCTTAGTTACTTTTCTCTCATTGTTGAAACAAAACACCTGATGCCCAAGGTGAAGGAAGGAAAGGTTTATTTCTTATAGTTATGGAGGTTTCAGTTCATACTCAGCTGGTTCCAGGCACACTGGCATGGCTTAGGGGCAGCTGTTCATGGTGGCTGCAAGCGGCAACAGCAAACTGAGCAAAAGAGTGGAAAAAACTTGCCTCTCTCGAAATTACATTGTATGCCAGCTCTACCCCTGGGCAGGTGCAGAACTCACACTGCCAATCTCAGCACTAGACAATGAACCAATCACAAATGCTAGATTCAGCTGCTTCCATGACTACATGAGGCTTGGGGGGGGCATCTAGATGCAAACCATAACATTCCAACCCTGGGCCCCCAAAGACTTATGTACATCCCTTATACAAAGGACATTTATTCCATCTCCAAGAGTTGCTGAAGTCCTAACAGTTTCAGCATAGCTGACAAGTTCAAGTCCCAAGTCTCCTCCGAGATCTAAAGCAAATTCTTAGCTGCAAGTCCCTGTACAAATGAGAGCAAAGTTAAACACTTACAGTATGCAATGGCACAAGATAGACATTACCATTCCAAAAGTTACAAACAGGGGAATACAAAGCATTGGAACCAAAGTAAGTCCAAAATCCAGCAGGGCAAATGTTAAGTCCTATAGCTGTATGTCCAGCATCTGAAGCCATCTGTGGCAAATTGTGAGCTCCAAAGGGCTTGTGTGGCTCCACCCCTACAGCACTTTCAGGGGTTTTAACTCCCTTCCCTTCTTTCTTTGGCCCACTCTTCAATCTTTGCAGCTTTCCTGAGATGATCCATGCTCCTGGCATTTTCAAACTTTTGGGTTTTTCCACTCTACAGCTTCACATATTGCCCTCTCAGGGGCACACTGCCTGGCTTCCCAGGCCCTCTGAAGTCAGGGTGGAAGCCTTTTTAACCTCAGAATGTGTGTACTCTGTATGCACCTAAACCCAGTGCCATGTGGATGCTGCCGAGGTCTGCTGCCAGCTAGAGCGGTAGCCAGGCTTTCCCCTTTCTTGGCCATAGAGGTTGAGTGCCTGGATTTCTGAGCACTCTGAACCTAATTGGGAGGAACAGATTGTGTGCCAGTGGTCTGCAGCTTTCTCCCCTGGGCAAAGTCTTTCACTTTTGTAGCTTTGAGGCTGCAAAGGGTGGCGAACTGCTTTCTGGGATGCCCCTAGGCCATCTTTTTTATTTCTTTGTTTCTTCTCAGCAATTGAGATTTCAGCTATATCTTTATAGTTCACAGCTTTCCCACCAAACTCACAACATTTTAAATCACCATGCTGGGCTCTTTGCTTTGGATTCCCAACATAAATCTGGCTAAAAGCTCCCAACAATAGCCATGCCACTGCTTCAACATTCGACTGCCTTGAAATTTCTTTTGCCAGATTAATCAGGCCATTGCCCTTAATCTCAGGTTTAGGCAAAGTCTCTGGACAGGAGCAAAATGCAGACAAACTTTCTGCCAAGCCACAACACACATTACGTGGAGTCCAACAACCAATGCAGTTCCTCTTAGCAGAAACCTCCCAAGCCTGGTCTTTACCAGTAGGCTTTCTATCAGCCTTCTGGTCTCCTGAGCTCTGACCAGAACCTCTCATGCAGAACAGCCTAAGCTGTTCCAGGGATATTCTTTCTGGTGACATCTCTGAACCTTTCCAAACTCTTCTCACAAGCCATTCCCAAAGGCTCTTGAACCACATGGTCAGGTATGGTCACAGCAATGACCTCACTCCTCTGGTACCAAATTTTGTCTTGGTTACTTATCCCTGTTGTTGAGACAAAATACCTGACACCCAAAGTGAAGGAAGGAGAGGTTTATTTCTTATAGTTATGGAGGTTTTAGTCCATACTCAGCTGGTTCCAAGGCAGGATGGTGTGGCTGAGGGGAAGTTGTTCATGGTGGCTGCAAGCAGTAACAGGGAACCATGCAAAAGAGGGGAAAAACCTGCCTCTTTCTCGAAATTACATAGTATGCCAACTCCACCCCTGGGCAGGTGCAGAACTCACACTGCCAATCCCAGCACTAGACAATGAACCAATCACAAATGTTAGATTTGGCCACTTTCATGACTACATGAGACTTGGTGTGGGGGAAGCACCTAGATAAGAACTGTAACATAGAGGAAATCAGATCTGAAATAATCTCGCAGGTAAAGAAAGTAATGACAACCTTAATGGAGGAGTTGCTCAACATAGCTAGAGAAGACATAGATAAAAAGTATAGAAGACTGGGAAAATGATAGAGACCTTGAACAAAAAATATAGGAAAAAATAAAATGCAAGAAACAGATTCAAAGAGATAGCCAGGAAATTAAAAATTACATTGAAAGCTGGCAAAACTGCCTGAACAAAACTGAAGATAGACTTTCAGACCTTGAAGACAGGATAGCAGCTAGCAATCATGAAAGGAAAGAACTCTCAAACATAACAAGGGACCATGAAATAACAATTCAGCAGCTTCAAAATGATGCAATGAAAAACAATATAAGATTGATAGATGTCAGCAAAAATGCAGAAATCAGTGCAAATGACATTAAAAAAAACAAAACTATTTTCAGAAGTAATAGTAGACAATTTCCCAAGCATGGGAAAAGAATGTAATACACAAATAAGTGAGGCATATAGAACCCCAAACGGACATAACCACAAGAAATCCACACCCACATATATAATAATCAAGATCCCAGAAATTCAGCATGAAAACAGAGCACTAAAAGTTGTTAGAAAAGAAACAGATCATCTATCAAGGAAAGCCCATTAGAATCATGGACAACTTCTCAACACAAACCCTCAAGTCAAAACGAGCTTGGAGTGAAGTATTTCAAGTGCTGAAAGGAAACAACTTTCAACCTAGACTGATGTACCTTGCAAAATTTTCTTCAGAATTAATGGAGAAATAACATCCTTTCATGACAAAGAACGATTGAAGAAATTCATGTCCATCAAACCAACCCTAGAAGGAGTACTGAAAGACATACTAGGTAGAGATAAAAATGACCATAATTCCCAGAATAACAACATAAAGAAACCACTAGGCAGGGCAAGCAATTAAACAAGGGAGGAAAGCAGGGAACCAACAACAAGAAAACAACAACAAAGTTAAACCAATACATATCAGTTCTAACCATCAATGTAAATGGTCTCAATTCACCAATTAAAAGAAATACATTGGCAGAATGGATCAAGAAACAAGATCCAACAATATGCTACATACAAGAAACACATCTAACTCAAAAAGAAACTCATAGACTGAAAGTTAAAGGATGGAAAACAATATTCCATGCAACAGGAACCCAGAGAAAACCAGGTGTAGCTATTCAGTTTGCAGACAATGTGAACCTCAAACTAAAAGTGATCAAAAGAGATAAAGAAGGTCACTAAGTACTTGTTTGGAGAAAAATTCAAGAGGAAGAGGTAGAAATCATAAATATATATGCACCAAATACAGGAACACACAACTATATAAGACAAATACTAATAGACATGAAAAATCAAATGTGCAATAACACAATTGTAATGGGGGACCTTACTATCCCATTGTCTCAAAGAGATAGATCAACTAGACAAACAGTCAGCAAAGAAATAATAAAACTGAATCAAACCTGTGAACAAATGGACTTACTGGATGTTCACAGAGTGTTGCATTCAACAACAGCAGAATACACATTTTTCTCAGCTGCACAAGGGACATTCTCTAAAATAGTATATATATTAGTCCATGAAACATGCTCAAGTAAATGTGAAGTGACTGAAATTATCCTATGCATATTATCTGACCATAGTGCACTGAAATTGGAAATCATTGGCAAAAGAAACTGCAGAAACCACATAAACACATGGAAATTATCTAACACCCTCCTGAACAACCAATGGGTCATAGATGAAATTAAAGAAGAAATTAAACAGTATCTACAATTAAATGAAAATACAGATACAGCATACTAGAAACTGTAGGATGCAATGAAAGCAGTCCTAAAAGGGAAATATATAGCAATGAATTCTCACATCAGGAAAACAGAGCAAGCACAAATAAACAACCTAATGTTGTACCTCAAGCTTGTAGAAAAAGAATATCTAGTCAAGCCCAAAGCTCATAGAAGGAAGGAAATGATGAAGATCAGAGCAGAAATTAACACAATTGAGACTAAAAAAAATACAAAGAATTAATGAATCAGAGTTGATTCTTTGAAAGAATAAACAAAATTGATAAATCTCTAGCCAACCTTATCAAGAAAAGAAAAATTCAAATTCATGCAAAGAGGACTAAAATGGGTGAAATTACTGCAGATCCTCTGCAAATTCAGAAGATTATCAATACCTGCTTGGAAAGTCTTTTCTTGCATAGGCTGCAAAACACAGAGGAAATGGACAGATTCCTAGAAAAGTATGAATTACCAAAGCTGAATCAAAAAGATATAAAATTTTTGAATAACTCAACATCAGGTATTGCAATTGAAAACATAATTAAAGACTTACCAACAAAGAAAAGCCCAGCTCCTGATGAATTCACAGCTGAATTCTACAAAAAAATTTAGAGAGTATTTAACACCAATACTCCTCAAACTCTTCAATGAAATTGAAAGGGAAGCAGCTTTCCCTAACTCATTCCTGGAGGCAAATATTACTCTGATAACAAAACCAGAGAAAGACCCAACCAAAAAGGAGAACTATAGGCCAATTGCTCTAATGAACACTGATGCAAAAATTCTCAATAAAATACTAACAAACAAAATGCAGCAAATAATCAAGAAGATTATACACCCTGTCCAAGGGAGATTCATTCCAGGAATGCAGGGATGATTCAACATATGCAAATCAAGAAATGCAATATACCACATCAACAGAACCAAAGACAAAAATCACATCATCATCTCAATAGATGCAGAAAAAGCTTTTGATAAATTCCAGCATTTATTCATGATAAAATCCCTACAGAAAATTGGAATAGATGGTCTCTACCTCAATCTGAGGAAAGTCATCTATGATAATCCAACAGTCAACATCACACTAAATGGACAAAAACAAAGCTTTCGCTCTAAAATCAGGAACAAGACAAGGATGTCCACTATCACCACTCCTATGCAATACAATTCTGGAAATTTTATCAGGAGCAATTAGACAAGAGAGAGAAATAAAAGGAATAAGGATAAGAAAGGAAGAAGTTAAATTATCATTATTTGCAGATGACATGAAGCTCTACATAGAAGAACTCAAAAACTCCATCAAGAGACTACTAGAGTTAATAAGCAAATTCAACAGTGTAGCTGGACACAAAGCCAACACTCAAAAATCAATAGTGATCCTGTACACAAACAACAAACTCATTGAGAGAGAAATTGTGGAAATAACACCTTTTACAATAGCACCCAAAAAAATGACATACTTAGGAGTCAATCTAACAAAGGATGTAAAAGATCTATATATTGAAAACTATAATACTCTGAAAAAGGAGATTGAAAAGGGTGTCAGAAAATGGAAAGATATCCCTTGCTCTTGGATAGGAAGAACCAACATAATGAAAATGATCATATATCCAAAACTGTTACACAGATTTAATGCAATCCCAATCAAACTACCATTAACATACCTCACAGATCTAGAGAAAACATTCGTTTTGGAAACAGAAGAGACCTAGAATATCGAAGGCAATCCTGGGAACCAAAGGCAAGGCAGAAGGCACCACAATCCCTGACTTGAAATTATAGTACAAAGCTACTGTGATAAAATCAGTGTGGTATTGCAAAAACAAAAACAAAAACAACCAAACGAAAAAACAGACCTGAGAATCAATGGAGCAGATTAGAATATGCAGTCACAGCTACAAAAACACTGTGCAACCTGCGTGGCAGGCTCACATTCCTGAGTTTGCTTCCCAGTACAAAAACAAACAAACAAAGAAACAAAACAAAACAAAACAAAAAGATGGTGACTGTGCTCAATAACATAAAAAAAGAGAAATACTTATGACTCAATCTAACAAAGGAAATAAAAGATCTATCAAAAATTAAAGCACTCTGAAAAAAGAGATCAAAGAGAATATTAGAAAATGGAAAGGTATCCCTTTTTCATGGGTAAGAAGAACAAACATTGTGAAAATGTCCATACTCCCCAAGCTATAATACAGTTATATAGATTTAAGGTAATCCCAAACAAATACCATTAGCACAGATCTAGAGAAAACATTCCTAAAATTCATCTGGAAACAGAAGAGACCTAGAATTGCAAAAGCAGTCTTGGGCAACAAAAGCAAGTAGGAAGCATCACAATCCCTGATTTGAAATTATACTACAAAGCTACTGTAATAAATCAGCATGGTACTGGAAAAATAAACAGTCCTGAGGATCAATGGAGCAGATTAGAAAATGCATACACAACTACAAATACACTCAGTCACCTTATTTTTGACAAAGGGGCTAAGCATGTGCACTGGAAGAAAGCTAGCCTCTTTAATAAATAGTGCTGGAAAAATTGGCTTTCTACATGCCAAAGACTAAAACTAGAACCATGTCTATCACCATGCACTAAACTAAAGTCAAAATGGATCAGAGACCTAAATATTAAAACAGAAACACTGAAACTACTGGAAGACAAAATAAATAGAAATCTTGAACATGTAGGGATAGGCAGAGAGCTCATGAATGAAAATCAAACTGAATGAGAGGTAATTTGAAGAATCAACAACTGGGATCTCATCTTATTAAGAAGTTTTTGTACATCAAAAGAAATCAGCAACAGAATGAAAAGAAACCCAGAATAAAAAGAATGGAAAAAATGTTTGCCAACTGTCCCTCAAAGAACTTTTATCTAGAACATTTAAAGAATTGGAAAAAATCGAACCCCCCAAATTCAAAGATCCAATGCAAAAATGGGCATCTGAGATAAGTACATACTTCTCAGATGAAGAAATAAAACTGACAAATTAATATATGAAAAAATGTTCAACATCACTGGTCATTCAAGAAATGCAAATTAAAAGAACACTGAGATTTCATCTCACTGCAGAAAGGGTGGCTGTCATCAAGAAATCAACCAATAACAAATGCTGGTGGGGCTGTGGGGAAAAAGGAACCCTTCTCCATCTTTGGTGGAAGTGTAGGCTGATACAGCCATTGTGGAAATCAGTGTGGAGATTCCTCAAAAAATTCGGACTAGAGGTCCCACTCAATCCAGCTATTCCCCTTCTGGGTATTTTCCCAGAAGAATTGATAATATCATGCCACAGTGATATATGTGTACCCATTTATATAGCAGCACAATTTTTGATAGCTAAATCTCAGAGACAACCCAAATGCCCATCAACTGATGAATGAATAAAAAGATGTGGCATTTTTATATAATGGAGTACTACTCTGGTATAAAGAAGGATAAAATTGAGGACTTTATAGGTAAATGGATACAACTAGAGACTATACTCATAAGTGAAATAAAACAAACTCACATGTGCAAACACCATATTATCTCACTAGTGTAAGAAACTGAAAATGTAAATAAGTTCCAAAACCTACAATAGATATAATGAAATGGAAAGAGCACAAAAGGAAAGAACAACTGGGATAAGTGAAAGGAGAAACAAAGGAAGGGAAAAGAAAAAAACTACACACACTCACACATATACATATGCGTATTTACAAAAGATAGCTAAGATAGTTATACTACTGATTTCTTTTAGTTCATTAAAAATGATTTGTGTTTATATTGTTTCATCAATTTTTCATGCTTATATTTTGTAATCTGAGCAACTACTTTGAAGATAATAATATGTGATGCATTAATCAGTGTTAATTTTCTATTACCTTGTTTTGAAATTCTGTATTGTTTTTATTTTTATTTCTCTTTAAAATAATTTTTAAAAGATGGAGGCTGTGCTCTTTGAACAGACAGTTCTGAAGTATGTCTGAAGAGAACCTGTCAATGGCAGCAGGGAGAGGTGGTCCCCGGGACGTGGAGGTGAGGCATTGCCCAAGGAGG
>RJWT010028506.1:0-15203 GCA_004365215.1 Cuniculus paca | reverse complement strand
ATTTTGTTTCAACTTACAGAAGCTGGATGAACATTGATCTTTGTATTACTAATAATTTTTTTTTTGATACTGGGGATCGAACTCACGACTTCACGCTTGCCAGGCAGGCGCTTAACCACTGAGCTAAATCCCCAGCCCTTGTCTTTTTGAGATAGGGTCTTACTATGCCATTCAGGTTGGCCTTGAGCTCACTTTGTAGCCCAGGCTGGCCTCATACTCACAACAATCCTCCTGCCTCAGCCTCCTAAGTGCTGGGATTACAGGAGTGTGTCACCACACCCGGCTAATAATTCATTTTAAAATGCTGTAATGAGTTGTTTTATGGTAATAGTTTTAACATTTTGTAATGGGTAGATTAATTTATCTAAGTGGGCAGATTTTCTTATATCGTCTTTGGGTCACTGTAGTATATCATTTTCATAATTAAAAACATTTTTGTTGATTATCTTTGGATTTTTAGAATTATTAATTCAGTTTTTCCCAGCATTTATTTAGCAGTAGGGTTGGGTTATCAAATTTTTTTATCAATTTATGTGACTTTTTCAAACTTGAATAAAAACCTATATAGTAAGAGTTACTATAATACCAACTAAAGCTGAATAACATGGAGCTGTGAAGGCATTACTACTAAATCTAAAAATGTGAGCACTTGAAATGATTTAGATTCTGTGTAGGCACAGTAAGTAAACTAGAATATTCTTCCCAGGATGTGTTTGTTAAATTGAAATCATAGTGATACGTATTTAACATATTTGTAAGGGATGTTTTTAAGGAATTAAAGGTATTTAATCCCTGCTATTTGAAGCAAAAGTCCTTAGTGTTAACTCTAAAAGCTATAGTAGTGCACTGAAGAATTTTTTTTTCTTGACAGTATTAAGTAAAGTCTAGGGTACATGAAGATAAATACCAAATCTTCTCAGCCATATACTATTGCATATAACGAAGTACTCTAAAAACAAGCTTGTGTAAAAATGCTGATCAGGCTGCTTATTATACTTGTCATTTAGATAAAAGAGGTGATAAAATTGAAACAAAATAGTTGCACACCATAACATTGGCATTTTGTTTTAAATGACATGGGCTACTTTTTCTTTCTTTACTAGAAAGGTGGGGGTAGATGGCATTGATGATACAACTGTTTTCTCTGAAAAGCTTCAGCAACACAGATTAAAGACTACTTGAGTTCATAGCCGGGTATACAGATGTGAACGTTAAGAAAGTAAGGCAATAAAAATTGATGAAAACACTTGTCTTTTCTGTTCACTTTTCAAAAGCTATTTTTTCCAATTCTCTTTTTCAGTGTCATCAAGACAATATAAATATTTTTTCTTCTTGATTATAAAATCTTCTTAGGTGGTATCCACAGACATTATTAATTAGGAATAAAAACTGTAATAGTACTTCTTGCAAAAGGGCATTTAATCTGAAGCTCTCATGAGGATTTTAATGGGCTTGCAAGTTGAGCACACAACCCAGATCTTTCTAGATCTGCTGATCCATTTGGGTCATGGTAGCTTCTCAAGTCTTGCTGATGCCACTCAGTAGATAACCAATTAATTACTAATAGTCACTTCACTTCTTCCATACTCATTTTTTTCACCTGAGAATTGGGGGTGCAGATATGTTGAAGAAGTGTTGTGAAGTTAATGAAATGATTTATGTAAGACTTAAAACATTTGCATATACCCAGCAAATTAGTGGCATTGTCATCAGCTAGAGCGGCTTCAATTTATGTAACATAGTAATTTTCCTGAGTGTTCCCAAACCAAATCCTTAGTTCTTAATCGAGAGTGACTGTATTTATGATGCGACATTTCCTGATAGTATATCCTCCTCCATTCACCAGATTTGAAGTTTTTAATGTGTTCATGTAAACCAGATACTTCACATTTAATTAACAATATTCTGTCCTTTACCTTAACATACTTACACATCTGTAAAAAAAACATAGATTCAGTTGTTTTGTTACCTGTTTCTCGCTTGTCTTTTGCTTTCACTTTTTACTGAGTGTCTTTATCTAGAGCCCACCCTGCTTCCTGGGGAGCATAACGCAATGTGAAACCTCTCTCTGCATGGGATCTCTTCAGCGGTACAGGGCGGGCTTTGTCTGTCCTCATAGAATTAAAGGATGTTTCCTGTTTCCCAATCACACCAAGTGAATTCAGGCCCTGGCAGACAGCGTTGAGACTGTCGCGGTCTTCTGCGCAGTTGTGGTACAGGCTCGCATCTTGTCCCCTTGGACCCTTCTCCTCCACTTCCCTTTGTCCCCAACAGTGTGTCATCACAAAATGTGATCCTTCAGCCTCGCCAAGGCCCCGTTTATGGGTGTTATGTTCCAGAGTTCTCTGTTTTTTTCACTTGTACCTTCTTCCCTTCTTCACATTCCTGAATATTGGCATTTTAATGATTTTTCCAATGAAAATCTACAAAGATATGAAAAAATTTTGTGATTTGTAGATTTAAAAATTGATGAATTCAAGCAAATCTTTACTGTGCAGAATTTCTGAGATCTCTTGCCTATTCTCTGCACCTTGCTTTTTTCCCTGTAAGCATAATCCAGTAGTTTGGAGCTTCACGTTGAAAGGCTGCTAGGAATCATAGTAGTTTGTGTGTAACGCTCAGGAGGAAAGCAGGGTTAGGGTGCTGTGATGACAGCCACACTCACTGTGTTCTTTTGTGCCAGGAGCTCTCCTTAGCACTTACATACATTGCCCTTTTATATCACCTCTTAAAGATCATATTTCAAAAATGGAAGTTATATGAAATTAAAACAGCTTGTAGAGAGACAACCTGTTGAATAGAGAAGGAGCCTCATTCAGAGCTCCTCAGAGAAATTCAGCTCAAACACAGGTAATTGCAAGAAGGGGAGGGACACACACCCTAAAACTAAAATCAATCTGACATAAGAGACTAACAGATCAAGCCAAACACAGATAAAGGACTTAATAAAATGGCCAGCCTGCTCACCCGGCTTCTGGTGGGTCGCCAGATGAGGACGACTGCCTGCCATACTTGGAATCTTAAGAGAAGAAAAACCAGCTTATAACGTAACAGCTTTGGATGAATAAAACGGCCTGACAAAGGGAATATGAGTACTAGATTTGAGTCCCCTAGACTTGCATTAGTTTATGGCCTAGATTACTGCATGAGTCAGTGCTTACTAGTAAAACAGCATAATGCAAGATATACAAGTAGGTAAGAATTTACAAGATTGGCTCACAGCAGCTGCCCACAGTTAGGTGTGGAAGAGGGCAACAGAGCCGCCTGCAAGCTGGGGATCCGCAGGGGCCCAGTTGGAGGCCCAGAGCTCAGTGTGGTAACCCTGCGAGTCCACATCTGGAGGCTGAAGAGCCCACGCTGGAAGCCAGGAGATGACTTCCAGGGTGAAGGCGAAGACTGGAGCTCCTCAGAAGAAACCGAAGTGGCTTCCTGCTCTTCCTTTACACCACTCAGAGGAGGTGCCACTCAGGACGGGTCTTCTGTCTTCAGTAAACCCCAGCCACACCCAGGACTCCCAGATCCAATTCAGCTGGGCGTTTCTTACTCAAATTGACAGGATCAGTTGACTCTCACAGTTACTGAAGATACTTAGTTATTAAACTAGGGATACCTAACTCATAATTATTGTGAGAATAACTAATCATGTTTTACAAATAACAAAAGGTAAACTGCATGTATTTTTTTTATTAGATAACTTTCGGTCAGAGTTCTTAAAATAAAAAAAAAAAAAATTAAAAGAGAAAGAAAGCCAGGCACCTTCACTCTTTATTGCCAACTTTTATTAATGTTTCAGAGTGTTGTGTGCCTTTTAAGTGGTCTGAGAACCCACAACTGTTTGCTTTTTAGTAATATAATAGAATATGATTGTAGCTTGCTTTCCATTAAATATGCTTCTCATACTAAAATTTCTAAGTGCTTGGATCTCTGGAAATTTTACTTTCATATTTATGTTCTTGTAATAGGGGAATTTCATTGATTGGGGTTGTTGTGTATTCTTAGGGCTGCTGTTTACTACTTTAGGACTTTAAAAAATTTTTGATGGTGAAAAGCAAAACCTGTCAAGCTGGTTATATTGCACAGAGTGATCAATGTAGGATTATATTATCTTACATCTTTCTGCACTGCCTTCTTATTAAAAAGCCGGTAATTACGGTGACTAGCAGACTGACAGCTGGTGGTCAACTTGTAACAGCATGGTGCTGGATATGGAAGGCCCACCTGAGGATTGTTGCCACCATAAAAGGGAGACCTGGAGGGGAAAGCGTGTTGTTGTTGGTTCTCCTGGGTGCTGTTGGTTCTCCTGGAGGAGCTTGTCGAGATTCTTTCCTGATACGAACTTGGCTGTTCTCATCATTAGAGGAACTCGGGACCTTGTTGTCACTGAGAATGGCTGCAGTTCACTGTGGGGGAGCTCTGGTCCTTCCTTTACTGCTTCCTGCCTCTGAGGGGAAGATATGTGCTGTTCAGTTTCCAAGAGAAGCTTGTCACACTGGCTTCCTGATAGGAACTCGGCTGTTCACATTGTCGGATGAGATCGGAACCTCGTTGTCCCTGAGCGTGGCTGTGATTCTTTTCAAAGGAGCTCTGGTCCTTATTTTGAGCACTGCTTCCTGGCTCCAGTGCAGATCCCTCAACCTACTGGCACAGATCCTTCACCCTGCTGCTGCAGACTTTCTGGCTTCCACTGCTGACCTTAGGGCTTTCCCAGTGCAGATCCTTGAAACAGACTTGCATGAGTTATTGTTGTGGGCCCTCGGCCTCTAGCTGGATTTGTGGGAGGCATTGTCATGGGCCCTAGGTCTTCAGTTGGACTCATGCAGGATATTGCTGTGGGATCCAGGCCCTTAGCTAGATTTTTTGGAGTCTTTAGTATGTGAACAGATTTCCTACACTTTTCATGTCTGATTCTTTGGGTGACTGTTATAAATAATACTATAAATTATGTGTCCTGTATTGTCTTGTTTTCCTTGCAATCCTTAACTACAACAACAACCAATAACTTATTCAACCAGGCATTGAGCTAGGCACTTCCCAGTGACTATTTTGGCTTTTCATTTTGGTTCTCTTGCTTTTTAAAAGTCTTTTCTTACTTTTTTCTAAGTTCTTATTTCCTTGATATTAAACACCCTGTTTCTAGTGATAGTTGTAGTATTCTAAATGTTAAAGTATTTTATTTGAGGGTTGGGGATATAGCTCAGCAGCAAAGCACCTGCCTGGCAAGGGCAAGGTCCTGAGTTCGATTCCTAGTACCAAAAAAAAAAAGTATTTTATTCTATTTTATTTAAACCTCTTTTTCATACTTTTTTTTTTGGTTTTTTATTTGTGGCACCAGGGATCGAACTCATGACCTCGTGCTTGCCGGGCAGGCGCTTAGGCCACTGAGCTAAATCCCTGGCCCTCTTTTTCATACTCTTGAGATTGATCTTTTTATTTTGTAGTATTTAAGACACCTTATTTAATTCTGTTTGTTGGCTATTTATAATGGTTAAAATTATTTTTCTATAATTAGGGCTATTTGTATTTGCTTGGCTATGAGTTTGAATTATACCACTTTAATATTTTCTAATCAATTATTTGTTTCTTACTGATTTTTTCCAAGAAGTTATGACCATTTTTCATTTTCATCCTTTAAAATTTTGCTGATTCACAAAAAGTACATACCCTGTTGACCTTGTTAGGTTGTACAAAGAGATCAATGCAGGATGATGGTGCTGGGCATTTTCCTGAACTGCCTAGCAATTGGTAACTCTTAGTGTACTGTATAACCAAGAGGAGCCATCAGTATTTACTTTTAATTCTTTTGCAGAGATGAATAAACATCTTAAAATGCTGATTTAGACAATGTTTTAAAAATGCTAGGGGGCACTTTGGTGTATGACTGACTCTTGCTTAAATGCTTTGCAGCATTATAACATAGTTGGATTCAGCTCATCTTTTAAAGCAGTTGTCAGAAAAATATGGGCCAGCATGGTAGAATGTATTAGCTCAATACATTGTCTCCATTTTATTATGAAGCTGCTGAGGAAGCTGTGATATACAGCACTGTCATTACAGATCTATTGTTAGGATGGTTCCACAGTCGTCTTTGCACTGCCATTAATTTATAGCAGTAAACAATATGTAGTCTTCCAACTGCAGCAAAGCAGAATCTTTTAATGAGGTGGATGTTATTACCACAATAAATCAGTGCTTTCACGTAATGTATAATTCAATGTGTGTATTCCCACTGTAACTTCTCTGAGTAAGCTGATAGTGTATCATTGTCATTGCACAGCTCTACTGGTCTTTTTTTTTTTTAACCTTCTTTTATTTGGGGACTTCTTTCTTATATGCTTGCAAATAAATGTGGTATGTCTTGATAGCTGTCCTACAACAGGCTTCAGAAACCAACTGTAACAATAACAGCCAGAATCAATACTGTGGATTCTACCTACATGGATCTTTGCATGATACCGTTTTTTTCAGATGCTGGTGAAATCAATCCTAATTGGTTTTAGCATTATATTCAAGAAACGTGATTCTATAACTATTGATTTTTGGGGGATGAAAGGATACTCATTTGGAGAATAATAAAAATGGGAGCAGATAAAGTGAATGTGTAATATGCTGCAGAACCACACAAAAGGAGTATCGATTCTATTTTTAATTCATATAATTTGTCTTTCAGTGATTTTATTTCTTCTTTCCTTTTGCATGGCTCAGTCTTTAGGGACAATGACTAAAATACATTTAGAGGACTTATACATTGGCTTTGTAACAAAGAATTCTTAGACTGAGTTCTATTCTTAACTGGCATACATTTAGTCAGATACAATTCTTCTTTATAGACAGTGATTCTATAAAAGGTGACATTTTAAAATTAGTATACTGTAACATCCCCTTAAAATAATAATTGAGATTTATAAAAATTCTATTTGTAAAGTTTAAAAATGGGTTAAAATAAAATACATATTGATTAGAACCAAATAACTGAAAGAGAATGGCATCAAAGGTAGAAGTAGTTTTGATAAAATTACTTAACACATAATTTTAGAAAGGTAGCCAAAAGATGAATTTAAAATGTTGCTTAAAAATCCTATAACATGAAAAACAGTTAAAAAATTGGGTCTGAACATTGCTTCATTATCACTAGAGTATTTCTAAGTACATCCATATTAATGCAGTCTACTTTATTTTTGTTTCCTATTTCCCCTGTGAATAATCAGATACTGTCTTACAACTGAGGGGAAAGTAACTCAGAGGATTTCATAAGAGATGTAAAGCAAAGGACAGTTCTATATCATATGTATGTGTGTATGTGTGTATATATATTTTTTTTTAATTTTTTTTTTTGGTACCAGGAATTGAACTCATGGCCTTGGGTTTACCAGGCAGGCACTGTGCCACTGAGCTATATCCCCGGCCCCTATATCCTATTGAGAAAAGTACATTAATCTGTTTTTTAGTGAATTGGTACTTGTATTTTAAAGACTAGAAATCTAGAGCTTATAATTTTTGAGGGAATGAATTGTTATTTAAAGCAGTTTATTTAACATTCTTTGAGTCCTGGACACCTTTGAGAATCTCAAGAATACTGTATCTTCCTTAAGAAAATGTATATTTGCATAATCACAAAATTTTACCTACTCTGTAATGGAGTTCATGTAGTCTCTGAGTAATAAAAGCAGCAACAGTAATGAAGCCAGCTAGTTTAATAAACTTTTGTCGTAACTCTGTGCCAAGCAATGTATGAGGGACTTTACAAGTAATTATTTTGTTCAAACTCTTTTATCCTTATTCTAAAAGATCATCTTAAGAAAAATAGCATTCATTGAATGTAATCAGGCATGATTCATAGCAGTGTAATGTACTTTCTCTTTTTGTCTTCTAAAATAACCTTCTATTGTTGCTATTATTACTGTTGGGTATTACTATTATTCCAGTGAGCCCAGGTTTCTTCCACTTTGTTTTCCTGCTTCTGGGACCTGTGCTGAAGTCTTGTACTGTATTGTTTTTCAGTAAGCTGATAAACATCTACCATTCCTTTTAGGTGATATATATGTGTATCATCATGCAGACATGTTCATAATCCTCTGACTTCTGATTTCTCTCATGCTAGTGGAAATTTCTAGTTATATCTTAATCTTTTTTTTTTTTTGCAATCTCTCCCTTGCAATTCCACCTCCCCCTTCCTCCAGTGATTTTCCATTCTCTTCTCAGAACCCATTACACGATAGTCCTCCAGCTTAAATATTCTGTTTCTGGTTGTTGCTTCTGCTTCATGCAGTACAATTTTATAGGCACTTTCCAAAGTATTGTATCACTAATATTCACTTTAGGTTTCTTCATGAGATTGTTACAGACTGTTTAAAACTTCTCATGCAACAGAAATTAGACTTAGAGAGAAAGGGCAGGTTTATCTACCTAGTTACTTATGTATATGTGTACTCTGTTTTGAAAAATATTTATTTTTCCAACCACTTTTTGATTTATTTTAAATCTGCATTTTAATTTAAATAATATGCCTTTTCTTTGTGTTTTAAGACATGGCCTCACTGTGTAGCTTAGGCTGCCCTTGAACTCATAGCAACTCTCCTACCTCAGTTTCCTGCGTGCTGTTATTAGTATATATTTTTAGATTTTCCTTTTACAACTTCTAATAGGATAACAGAAGAAAAGGAGAAGTAAAGAATGATTGCATTTACATTTCTTGGTTTTTTTTGTTTTGTTTTTATTTCTCCTTTGGCAGCCAATAGGAGCTTTGAATCCAAAAAGAGCAGCATTCTTCGCAGAACGTTTCGAATCATGGGAAGATGAACAAGTTCCAAGGTTCCACTACGGCACTCATTACTCAACCGCAAGCTTCGTTCTGGCGTGGCTGCTAAGAATAGTAAGTTCCACTTAAATAATGAACCATGCCTAATGAAGTCCACGTTCTAGAGAATGTTCAGTGATTTAACAATTTTCAGCAGCTTTTTTGAACGCTAAAAATCTTTTGAACAATTCTGGTTCTAATTGTCAGTACTTCTGTCACTTAGTATGAATTTCATAACATTGTGATAGAAATGCCTTAAAAATGTTTCATCTAGAATCGTGTGGATTTTTTCCCTTAAATTGCCTCTTTAAATGGTTGCTGTTTTACCACATTAGTATAAGTTCTTTTCAAATGTAGTCTATTAAAATAAGAACTAAGTAAGGTTTCATTAACACAGAAACACAGACATAGTATTTTAGAAGCTTCAGTTGCCCTGAATGGAATAATGTGTGTCTGTAGGTAACCAATGCTGTAGTGTATTGAAAATATATTGGATAAACAAAAAATGTTTCTATAAAATTGAAAGGTTATTCATCTACTAAAAAGTAATTTCTTTTGGAAAGCATTAGCAGCAGATCATTAATTAAAGCTTGTTAAAAGGGTATGGGCAGACATAAATCCTAGAAATAATTTATAGTGCTTAGCTAATTTCAAGCAATTTTCCACTAATATGTGTTTAAGTGTTCTTTAACTAAGAGGGGGCTTTTAAATCTTCCAAACATTTTTCTTTTCTTAATCATAAATTTAATATTGTGTAATAACAATACGAAAATTGCACTATTTCCTTCTACTGTGAAGAAAATGCCTCTAAGTTATGTCTGAATGTTATTAACAACTTATTCTTGGCAAAGAAGAAAGTCTGTAGAAAATGTTGCAAATACCAAATTTTGGAAATATTTCTTCTGCAACAAAAATAATTTATGAACATTAATATAATAATTTACTGTAACTCCCATTCTATTCCTAGTTTACATAAGCAGTAACGCCTATTAGTAATTAGAATATTTAGATGTAAACATTTATAAAAAACATATTTTTATGCATGAGGGAGCATGTGGATTTTTTAATTGTTTATTTTTTAGGAACCCTTTACAACTTATTTCCTAAATCTGCAAGGAGGGAAATTTGATCATGCAGATAGAACTTTTTCATCAGTTTCCAGAGCTTGGCGAAACAGTCAGCGTGACACATCTGATATTAAGGTACAGAAATGGTTCATTTTACAATGTGTTCATTATTCAGTGAATGCGCAGAGTCTCCTCCAATACACTCTCACTCACTAAAGCTGTGCCTCAGAGGATGAGGCCTTAATTAAACATTTGGCCAAGAACTGTTGTATAGAATTTCTGTCTCCATTTTTCTTTTGTGTCTATTTCTACCTGCCTGTCTGTATCCTGAACGTTTGTCTCTTCACTACCTCTAATTGTAGAATTTTTTTTTACCTCCTCCTTGGTATCTTTTGTTGAAAGAAAAATGTAGAAATGTAGATATAAAGAATGTAAGGTAGAATGCTCAGTGGAATTCCAAACTCATTAGATATATTTACTGTAAAAAATACGGTGAGAACAATCTCAAGCTCTTAGATGTTTGGAAATACTCCATTTCTGCACTCTGTCTACTAACATATTAATTGGACAGTGAATGGCATTTGGTGTGATTTTCCATCCATGTGTACAGCGTACACAGGTGAGGTGCAGCATCCCTCTTTTCCCCTCACTCCTGACACACACTGTCCTCATGCTCCAGTGATTGCCATTTTACTTTCAGGTCAGTTTTTAATCTTACATTTTTCCACCAACAAGTCTTTTTCTTCACATTCTCATCAGGATTTTCTTTTTATTATAGCCATTCTAACTGGAGTGACCTAGTAACTCATAGTTTAGATTTGCATTTCTACAATGGCTAATAATATTGAACATTTTTCTTTCATTTATTATCTCATTTCTTTTGGGAAGTATCTATTGAAATCACTTGACCATCTTTAATAGTATTTCCTGATTTTCTTATTGTTCAGTTTTTGAGTTCTTTGTATATTCTGTATGTTAACCCTCTGTTGGATCAATAGTTGGCAAATATTCTCGCCTGTTCTATAGGTTGTCTCATCACTGTTGATTGTTACCTTTGCTGTGCAGAAGTTTGTTTTATGTAATTCCATTTGTCAGTTTTTGCTTTCATTTCTTGTACTTCATCTAGAAAATCACTGCCTATAACAATGTCAGTTTTTCTCTGTGTGGATTGAGAATCATATCGCCACTCACAACATAATCATCTTCCCCTGCCGTTGGTTCTAAGTCCTTACCTGACTCTGCATAGTCAAGACCACATTACTGCTAAACAAAAATAAGAGTTCTCCTGTCTAGGGCTTGTGCTATAGTGGTAGCATGCTTGCCTGGGTTCAGTTCCCCACTGCAACCACTGCCAAAAATTATTAATTAATTAATTAAAAAATTTTAAAATCTTTTTATCTATATGCATATTCACTACTGTAGAACTTTGAAAACTTTGTTCAGTAGCTAATATAATCCTCTCTAGACGTTTGCTTCTATCTTCTGCAGTTCAAAGCTTTATCTCTTGTCATAGTGTCTCTTTCTGCAA
This sequence comes from Cuniculus paca, assembly GCA_004365215.1. Lineage (NCBI taxonomy): Eukaryota > Metazoa > Chordata > Mammalia > Rodentia > Cuniculidae > Cuniculus > Cuniculus paca. The sequence goes on along the minus strand of RJWT010028506.1, from coordinate 3,814 downwards.
GGAATTGTTAGATGCCATTAAGTGTAATCAGATATGCCTATGGTTTTGAAGTTTCTCATAGTTGCATGAAGGGTGTCACCGATACATAAATAATTATACCATGTGGCAGAAAATATTAAATACCAAGGATAAATAATAGAGTGCAAAAGAGGAAAAGCTACATTACTAATATGTAGGTTACCATAGGGGAGTATAAAACTTGTCAGTATAATAATAATTACATATTTTTTTTACTGTTGAAGTATATTTAATTATATTAAGTTTTATAGAGTGTAACATTGCCCATGTCGTAATATTCTACTGAAAAAGATTCCGTTGTATGCAAAATTTTTTTGTTAGGATATTGTTTGGAAGTTTTCGGTCTTACAAATTATGTACTCCAAAGTACTTTTAGGATAATATATCATGCTCTTTAAGAATCATCAGTATAAAGTACCTTATTTGACAGCATCACAAGCCCATTATTTTGCACAATTAATAATGTATCAATAATTATAATAATTTTTAAAATTGGGATTGCCTATAATCCCAATACTGGGAGTCTAACATAGACAGATTACAAATTTGAGTCCAGCCTGGACAACTTAGCTACTTAGTGAGACCTGCCTGTCTCAAAAATGAAAAAGGGTTGGGACTGTAGCTTAGTATGAAGACTCTGGGTTCAAACCCACCCACTCCCTGAAGTTAAAAGATTAATAGATATTTTGAAATAGATAATTAGACAAAAGTAAATAAGAATAGTTGAGATTTACTAATTCTTACTGAATTCTACCTTTAATCTCAAGATTCTTTTAACTTTTGAGAAATAATGAGGTATAGATACTGTACACGAAAACAGTTCCGTTCAAATATACAATGTTTAATAAAAAACCCAAAAAAGTGATGGAAATGTTTTAAACACGCACACGCACACGCGCGCACACACACACACACACACACACACACACACACACACAATTTTCAGCTTTCTCTTCACCAATAATAAGGACTCAACTGCATTGCCTTTTCATTTGAATGCCCCAGCATTTAATAATAGATTCTATTACTAGAGAAATAATAGAATTTCAGTCCTTGTTATTATTGTGTTGTGATTTCTAGCTTTATGGCAGTGTTATTTAGGGTACTTACTTGAAGAAGGAGAGTACAAGGGTAAGGAAAAAGGGCATTTCTGTTTTGTTTTTGAAATAGCGTTGCTCCATTGTGTGTTGTGGCCTGGAGTTCTTTGGCCGGAGTGATTTTCCTGCCTAGCCTCCTGAGTACCTGAGACCATAGGTATATAGCACCATATCCAGTTTAAAGGAAAAGTTTTTTTTTAATATAAAAGAAATTAAAATGAGGTGTCATTGGAGCATGAAATATAGCAGAATTGTTAAATGTAATTTCATTATGTTCAGAAATTATCTTCAGTGCCAACTTTACTGAAACATACTTATTCTTCTAACCAATATGTGTATTCTCCTTCTCCACCCCTCTCAACCCCAAATCCACAGAGTGATGGTGTGTCCGGCATTAATAAATTCCTACCATTTTCTCTGTTGATAATCAGTTAACTCAAGCCCAACAACTTAGGTTTTCAAATATTTTGAAAATTATATGATTTATGGATATATATGTGTAACATATATATGCCATTTAAATAGATTCCTGATAACTCATCCTTCTAAAACTGAAGGATTTAATCATACCTCACTTTTAAAATTTTTTCCTGATTCTTTTTAAAGTTTTGCATTTTAATATTTTAGAAAGCATATTTAAAATTATTACAATACAATGGAAATAATTGTATAAATGTTGAAGTACTATAAGAACATAAATGAATTCACATAACATTGTATTTCAAGTGGCATCCTTGTAGTCTTATTTTTAGTTTTGGATTGTCTCACTGAAATTTCTGCAAATACTAAAGACAGTTTTGAACAGTAGAGAGGATGGTGCAGAATAAGGATGGAGTAGTATTTACTTCACTGAGTGGATTCGAAGGTGTGCCTTGCCTGATTAATATAGTATATAGTTACTAAAATATTTCTGTGGCATTTTACAAAAATAAAGTGCTTTGACATAGGTAGAGAATTTATCTGCAGTTTTCCAATAAAGAAAAATAAGAACCTTTCTACTCTTTTTTATTAAGGAGAAATTTAGTACAGTGTCTTAGAATACTTATTTATCACATTCAGCCAATACTCAGAGAATGTTTTTAAAAGTTATTCCTATAAAATAGCGGTTAAATATTAATTTTTAATTTAGAGAAGAAAGACTCCTCATTAGGTTTTGCTAAAGCAGTCTATCAATTTTAGCATGAGTAACTGCTTTCAAAAGTTTTTGAGATCATTTGTTGTGTGTGCGTTCTATTTTGGATCTAACCTTTCAGTGATACTTTCTGTTCTGCTTGAAGAAGCCGTTCAGACTGGTTCTTTAAGTAGGCTCACGGAGGCACCATCCAATAGAAATATAATGCAAACGACAAATGTAAGCCCCATACACAATTTAAAATTTTTTTGTAGTCACATTTTGAAAAGTCAAAAGAACCACATGAAATTAATTTTTAATAATGCATGTAACTAATTTAAAAGTATTTAATATAAAATCAAAATAAAATAATTAGATGTTTTCCATTTCCAACATACCTATTCAGTCTAGCCACATTTCATGTGTTCAGTCGCCACTTGCTGGTGGCCTTTGTTTTGGGCAGGACAGACTTGAACCACCCCAAGAGACAGCTTCAGGAGAACATCTGCATCCTCTCTGAACAACAGTGTTTCTGTTGTGTACTTTGTTTACACGTGAACTGGAAAATAGTAGCTTTAGTGTGTTGTCTTGAGAACTGAAATAGAAAGTGTTAAAAAGTTGGTTTGGAGAATCTCTACTGCGATCTTTCAAAATCTTCAGGAAAGAACTGGGGATGTACCTTTATAAAGAATTCTCACCTAGCATATGCGAGGGCTTGGGTTCAGTCCCCAGTACCACAGGATAGCAGCGGCATTAACAGTAACTGATGATGTTGATGATGGTGCTGATAAATCCCTAGTAGATCTGTTTTCAGTCTCAAAGATTCATTTAAATTTAGGAACTAAGGTTCACAATAGATAACCTCTCCTCAGCTGTAATTTGAATTATTATGATTACATTTCATGGAACAAATCACAGACTCAAAGCTTAAATGAGTTTCACGAGACAATCATATCTAAATATTGGGCACATAGAAGCTTTTTCAACTAGTTCATCGTGCTTGATTTTTACCCTTTCCTTGGGGTAGTCTTTTTTTCAGGTACCCTATCAGTAAATTCAGTCTACTAGTTAGGTCAGTGTGGCTTGCTGCAGTGTAAACACCTTAATTTTTATGGAAATGATTAAAAATCAGAATTAGAGAGTGGGAGGAGTTTAAATGGTACCGTGGTTTATAACTGTGGAGTGGTGGCAATAGTAAATGCATCTCTACTGGAGATTATTGAAGAACTATATTTTTACCAGAAGCTTCAAATTTTTTATGATAACTTACTAATAAAATATAACCTATGCTTAATAAATCTAGAGTAAAGAGTTTAGAGGAACTCTTGAGAGAGCATTTACTTTAAAAAAGCTTTTTTTTTTTTTTTTAAGTTTATACTGTCAGGCCCTGGTTGTGATCCAGTATCCAATGTAGCACTACTGTCTTGCCTTCAGTGGGCTTTTTGCACTAGAGGAGAATCTGCTAATAATAATAATTTTAAAAATCCCAGCAATTGAGCATAACAGATGCTGTGCTCTGAAATGAAGAGAAGGGTGACAAGGGGGAAATCTAAAGCCAGGTGTGAGAAACCTTCTACTTTGTTAGGTG
>RJWT010028505.1:0-15199 GCA_004365215.1 Cuniculus paca | reverse complement strand
GTTTCCATCCTTTTGAAGTGCTCCTCTGTTTTTCCAACTATATCTTCTTTAGATGTGTTTAGCATTTCTTACATTACATTTATCATCTCTTGTTTTACCTGAGAAATCATTTCTAATCTCAGTTCCTTTACAGCTTCATTGAGTTGTTTCTTTACTTCAGTTGCTATCATTTCAGAAGTTTCAGGTGTGTGGCTTATACTTTCTTCTATGTCTGTGTCTCTTTGGCTTGTTTGGGATGGACTGGAGGCGTGAGATTGCGTTTTGCTCTTTTGTTTTGTCATTTTCCTGTATTCCTCTGTGGCAGGTGAATCTAACATGCACGGTTAAGAGGCTACAAGGCTTGGTGAAATTCAGAGTGCATGCCTTCAGCTCCAGCCAAGACTACCACTGTGGCTGCTCTGTTGCTGGATGTTGGCTGGGCAGAGCCCAGGCAAGACCCCAGGATGCTCCAAACATCCCAGGCTGATGGTGGAATTGGTGTGGGTCCCTAACAGGCTGCTTGCGAGGTCCCAATATGCAAAAATAACAGGAACTGTAACTGGAGCTGTTACCTGGACAACTAATAAACTGAAGTATACTGACTGGTGTAGGGGGCATCTTCTGCTATAGAGAAATGCTTTCGATATTTGTGTGCTTAGTTTTTGTCCTCCTCCCATGCTAAATGTATTAGTTCTAGAGGTCTTTTGGGTCTTCTATACAAAATATTATTGTTGTCTACAAATAAGGATAGTTTAACTTCTTCCTTTCCTATATCACTGAATGATAATACCTGACACCCACAATTTAAAAGAGAAAAGGTTTATTTTGACCCACCATTTGTAGAGGTTTCAGTCCACATTCAACTGTCTCCAAGACAGGATAGCATGGCACAGGAGTATGGCAGACAAGCTGATCATGACATGACAGCATGGAAGCAGAGAGCACCCAGAGAGGGAGATACACCTTTCCAAGTCCTGCCCCAATGAGCTACCTCTCCCAGCTACTCCCCACCTCTTGATCTCAAATCTGCTATACCACTCTCATAATCCAGTCACCTTCCAAAAGCCTCTGGTGCATTAGGCTCTTATGCAACATCTAGATATAAACCATATGTTAAAGGCACAGAGGGAAAAGAGACCAACTGAGAAAGCTCTGTGTAAGCAACTGTGGCTGTTCATTCATTCCCATGGGAGTGGGCTGTGTTTGGAGTGAAATCAGCAAGAAGCAAGGGTAAAACAAAGGATTTAAATGGGAGGGGAGAAGTTTGCTGCCTTGAGGAATTTGGGGTCAGAGACAGTGTAGTCCTGCTTCTCCAAATGGGTGGGACAGATGCAAGTGTGGTCATGTTTCTTGGGACAAGTGGTGAAGATAGATATGGCTTTGTTCTTCTGTGGTTTTCCACCATGCCTCACCTGTCAGACATGACACCATAATATTCTGTCCCTGCCCCTCAAAAGGCCATGCACATCTTTTTAGGCAAAATGCACTCATTCCACCTCTAAGAGTTGCCAAAGTCCTAACAGTTTTAACGTTGCTGAAAAATCTAAGTCCAAGTTCTCTTCTGAGACTTAAGGCAAACTCTTAGCTATGGAGCACCTGTGGGAAGTGGAGGACATTAAACACTGCCAACATACAAAAGCACAGGGTAAAAATATTTCCATTCTTAAAGGGGGAAATAGGGGGTAGAAAACAATGAGACAAAAGTAAGGCTGGAACCCATTAGGGCAAACATTAAATCTCATAGTTTTATACCCAACCCCCAGGGCAAGCTGTGATGAGACACGAACTCCAAAGGGTTTGAGCAGCCTTGCTGGTGGTTGTAACCATCGTAGTTTCTCTTTTGAGCTGGCGTTGCTCACTCCTTGTGCTTTCCTCAGAGGTTCTACAGTCCCAGCTTCATTAACTTTTGGGAGTCTCCACTGTGCTTTTGACTTCACTCTTGCAGATTCATACCCTGTGAAGGGGCACATGTCCTGGACTCCCAGACTTTCTTCCAGAATCTTGGTGAAAGCCTACTTGACACCACAACTCTTGTATTTTTCATTCCTGTAAAATGAGCACCGCATGGATGACTGCAAGATCTGCAGCCTGCTTGAGCATAGCATAGTTCCTTTGAATTTGGGCTACAGAGAACTTTGAGGGCCTAGATGGCTGAACACTGTGAACTGAATCCTGGGTAATAAACTCCCTAGGCTGACATTCTGGAGTAGGGTGCCCTGGGGCTCTCCTCTCTAAGCAACTTTGAGTAAAGTTGGTATAAAGAATGGTGGGGACATTTTGTTTCCTCATATACATGCAAGCAATTTTTCTTATTGTCCTATTGTAAAGCACTTGGTGTCTTTTAATGCTAATCTTTTTAGCAACAAAGTTCTACTCTGCTCCATCTTTGCAAGCCCCAATTTTACCAGGGCTTCCTTTATGGCTAAACTCAAAACTTTTTGAATCATTCAGCTGTTTTCTCTTGATTTTCAATGTAGAGTTGACTAGAAGCTTCCATCAATACACAAGCCACAGCCTGAAAGTTGGATTACCTTGAGTTCCTTCCACCAGATTAAATGGTGCACCACTCTTAATCTCAGTCACCTGCAAAATCTGAAGACATGAGCAAAATGTAGACATATTTTTGCCAGAGCATAACGTACATACCTTGAAGTCCAAATGTCAGTGGAGTCATTATTTCCAACTGAAACATCCTAAGCCTGATCTTTACTGCCTTATTTCTATCAACATTCTAGTATTTTGACCTCTAACAAGAATTTCCCATTAAACTCAGCTTATAGCATTCTCAAAGTGCTCCTCCAGATGGTATCTGTAATCCTCTTCAAACTCCTCCCACAAATCAGTTCCAAAGATTTCTGAACCACATGGTCAGATAATCTCACAGTAATGTCTCCACTTCTGGTACCAAAATCTGCTGTCCTAGTTACTTCCTTTGTTGGGGAGACACAATACCTGACACCCATGATTTAAAGGAGGAAAGGTTTATTTTGGCCCACAGTTTGTAGAGGTTTCAGCTCATCATCCTGTGACTCCAAAACAGGATGGCATGGCACAGGAACATGGTGAATGAACTGCTCATGGCATGGTGGTAAGGAAGCAGAGGGAAAGGGAGGAGATGAGGAGGGAGATAAACCATTCAAAATCACACCCCCTGTGACCTGCCTCTTTCAACCAGGCTTCACCTCCTAACATCAAGTAAGCTATACCACCCCCATAATCCAATCACCTTCCAAAAGCCCTGCCTCTGAGTGCATGAGGCTCTTCAATGACATATAGCTATAAAACATAGCAGTGATTAAGATTTTCAGTAGAGCCAAGGATATAGCTTAGTGGCACAGAGCCACTAAGGTGTGAGGTCGCGAGTTCAATCCCCAGTACAAAGAAAAAAATATTGCAGTAGAGTTACCTACTTTCTGGAGAAAAAAAATAAATGTACATAAATCTGCCACGAGCCACAATTAGAACTTTTAATTTGGGGAAAGAAACATCTGCAGATACACTAATAATTCAGAAAAAAAATGACAGCTGGAGTAGCTGAATTCAACTAGACCCTTTATCTTGCCTACCAATGGTTGAGCTTCCACCTTTTTCTGGCTATTTTCATTCATTATCATCTTGCTTCTGATTACCCGTCAGTCCAAGTGGCTGCCAGACCCCAGGACAAACCCACTGAGACTTTGTGGCTCTCACATTCTGCCTAGCTAGTTACCCATCCAGAAGCCCGAGTAGCTCAGTTCTATTTACTCTTGTTTAACTGAGCCTGAAGTGTGAATGTAATTGACCGGGGTCATTTCATGAGTATAGCACCTCATGGGACTGCCACTGATGGATAACTCATTTCTTTTCCCAGTGAGATCCAAAGAATTCCATCTGGCAGAATATATTTAGTGGGAGCTGTAAGAGGAGAACAGGCCTTTCAGACAAAAGATACAGTCAGCTGGGTTTGCCATGAATTTTTACATCAGATAAACCCATCCCAGGACCCCAGAGCCAGAAATAGGTAATCCATACACTCACTAGAAAACACAAAATGAATACCAGGCTTTCTTTCTCTGTTCAGTGCAATTTCTTTTATCTTTTTATTCAATCTAGGATTAACTCCAGTGGCCACAATTATTCAGCTCCTGTTGGCTTTGCATGTTTCTGGGCTGTTGAAATTGACAACAGATTTTGACATCCTAGAGACCAACTCTTACTCTCCTTCTTGTCCTGCTTTAGACTCTGCCTATCCCAGCTCCCACCCCAGGAGCCATCCTAGATTGGCCCAGCCAGCTGCTGTACAAGAATCTGCCTTCCAGAGTTATTATAGGACAGAGGATATGGGAGGTAGAAATCCGGAAGGTACAATTCCAGGCCTCTTCCCCAAACACCTAAGATAAGGGCCAGCAATACCTGAACTGTGGCTTAGAAGTGTGAGTTTTAAGAGAGGCTCCCCAGAATTGCATCTTCAGCAGCATTCTTCAGGCCCTCATCAGTAGGTAATTACTTCTAGGAGCTCCTTTATCCCTATCTGTTCCGGGGAAGTCGTAAAAGAGGAGGTCAATCAGCTGTTTCAAGTTTCAAACAATACACAATAGTTCTGCCTTCCTCTTCCCTCTTCCTCACCACATCCCAGATCCTCCAGTTCCCACTGTGCCCCACAACCCCATTTTGGGTAAGGCCAAGCCCTGAAGTAAAGAAGCTCCTCGTTATTCTGAGTGGCTACCTTATTGAGAATCACTGTGATTAAAGGAGTGTAGAAAAAGATCCAGAAACAAAAATGAAAGAACCTTATTAAATAGTTTACTGTTGCTCCTTATTAAGTAAGAAACTATTTTTCAGTTATGCTGTATCAAGTACACTGTTTCAGCTTATCATGTCTCTGGATAATCTGCTTGTGAGATAAAAAGCATTCCCATGAATCTATACCACCATTTTCACACATCGTTAAGTGACTTCAATCAGTAGACCTTCATTTCTGGCTTAGCTTCTCCAACTGGAGAGTTTCTCAAAGGAAGAAGATGGAGTTTTGGGGAAACCAGGCCTATGCCAGGAGCCTCTGACTCCACTATATAGGAAAGAAGTGGAGGTCTCTGGCTTTCTTCAGAATTCCTCAAGCTGAGGGTTTCCAACCATAAAGAATGCTTCAGTGGGATCTCAGGCAGGGCTTTCCTAACAGAGAGATTTCCAGAGTTATAAATATGTTGGCTGTTTTGGAAAATGTGAGAATTTCAGGTCATCATCAGTTTGTAATTGTCAAAGATTTACAAGTGAGGTTAAAAGGAAGAATTCTGGTAACAAATTATTCAAGTCAAAAAAACAAACACAAAACTTTACCAAATTTTATACAGCACGAATAGGACATACTATTTGGTAGAAATTCTTTTTCACACTTTCTTGTTCTTTTTCTTCTAAAGAAGTCCAAGTGTTTGTTTGTTTGTTTTGTACTGGGATCAAACTCACAACGTTGTGCTTACCAGGTCAGCACTTGAACTGCTGGGCTAAATCCCAGGCCCTCTAAGTGTTCTTTGATAGATCAAATCCTTTTTAAAATAATGAGAATGCAGTCTGAAAACACTCCAAAGCAGATGTCCGATGGTCACAGTGTGACCTGTTTATCAAGCAAGACAACTCACAGTGCCAGCAAGACTGGAAACTCATCCCAGCCAGCCCAGGGGACATCTGAGGGGACCCTGCAGCATTAGGTGGGGAGAAGGATGGATCAGGCTCCAGAATGAGGTCACTTCACACCTATGAGTAAGCTTCCTATGAGGACCACCCGTTTTCTTACCCACTCCTCCCTGCCCACCCACCTGGGTCCCTGTGGCAGTCAAAATGTAGCCATTTACAGCAGACTCTTGTATTCTTAATATATTTAAAATTTTTTCTTCCCAAGGAATATCTGGTTTGTGGATTATTTTGCCCCAGACATATCCATTTGCATTTTTCCATGATGATTCGTATTTTGTCCTTGTCTTTCTCATTTTCCTAATTCCTTTAGGTTATTCTCTTTCTTTTGCTGGTGTTTGTCATATTTCTCCATTCAGAATCATCTGTAAATTTCATTTTCAAGCTGTTTCTCACTCCTGAGAGTCATTAATAAAGACAGGCTTGAATGACAGGGGAGGAAAGGCCAGCTTCCCAACCCACCCCAGAGACCACCCTCCAGAGCCAACCCAGGGTCCTGCTGGCTGTTTACTTCCACCCAGAGCATTTTTCCATCCACATGACAAGAACAGGCAGCCAAGATGATCTGCCTTCATTTATGCCATGTCTTAGGAACCTTTATTAACTTCCAAACTTCAGAACTTGTATTGGAGCATCTGTTACTGTCAGTTTTTATGCATGTTGATGGACAAAAGAAAATGGTTTGCTCTTATCTCAAGATCCACATGAGACATTGCTGTTAATTTAGTATGTGCATTGTAAAGACATAACCCTCCCTCTCCTTGCTCTGTGGTCAATTATATCCATGAAGCATTCATACTATTCCCTGCCCTCTTTTCACTGTAGTTCAGGATAGGCAATCTCCTCTTCAAGATAGTTACAGGGAACCAAAGCCATCTTGTCCTTCCAAAATTATTTGGAAATTGGTGTCCAGTGTTATCTGCTGCCATTGAGCCCCTGAACTCTCACTTTGTGCCAATTGCATTCTGCTATTCAAGGCATGAGTTGGCCAACTGACAAAGACTAATTCCACATAGACTTAGAAGGTAGGGAAAAGGTTGAAATCAAAATACTCAGGAAAATGCAAATTCAATTTTAAAATGATATTTGAGAATCAGAAATTCCTACAGAGAGCTCTTCTTTCCCTAAACTGGCTTCTGATACTAACTCTGTTGGTTTAGGCAATTGCTCAACACGTCTGAGTCAATTTTCTCAGTCTTAGAGAGATATGAACTATACAGATACTATCCAATAGATATTAAGTCTATCTAAAGTATTGCCTAGTGTACTGAAAAGAGTATGTTCTGCCCAACATAGCCTCATTACAGAGGAAATGATTGAGAGTTGGGGTCCTTAAGAATTGTAGAATCCTGTTTAAGCTCTCAAAGGCTCTTTGATTCATTTTTTTGGCATATTTTATAGCATTATGAAGATAGGTTCAAACTCAGTTGTAGCCAAAAACTGTGACACAGCACAGAACTTTACTCTGAAATTCCTACTCATGTAGCTTGAACACTCTTATTTGGGTCTGTCCCATGGCCCACTCCTAACCCTTTCATTCAGATGTTCACAAAACATTACTTCTTAATGGGCCTCCATTAATTTAAAGACTCAAAAAAAAGACTCCTCCAGGGTAAACATTCATTCATTATTTCTCAAGATTTTAAGTGTTTAGTAAGTGCACAGTAACCAAAACTGGGTACACAAAGACAAAAAAGACATACTTCCTATCTTCAAAAAACTTACAGTTTGACAGGAGAGTCAAACATATAAGCAGATGACATACTTACACACAGTGATTTGTAAGTGTTCGAGATGGGATCACCATATCATTTATTCCATAAAACAGGGTTTTTTTTTAAAGCATGGAGGTACAATACTAATATGTCTATTGGAATGCATAAACCAGGTCCATCCTAGGTAAACCAGCATCTATTCCCACCCTAGCTCAAGAAATAGTCCTTCTGTTAAGTCCCTTACATCACCATTGAGAATGACCACACCTTGCTTAGGTGAAATCCTCAACCCAGAGAACTAAGCGATACCTGACCCAAAATGATCAGCAGTTTGCATTCCTTTTCAGATAACTGGTAGTGATTTTTTTTAGAAAGCTATGCTATTCATCACTGTTTTTCATTTCTCTTCTCTTTTTTTTCCATTTTTTTAAACAAGCAACTCTGCAGTAGAGGTGATTATTAGAGAAATTTTAACATCATGAGAGCCTTTGCATTCTAGGTGTCTATTCCATGAAAGAATAACGTGCTAGTCCCTTACGAGACTTCTGGTGCTGGAAATATGTGGATCTGATCACTCTTTTCATATCTTTTGTGCATGAAAAATCTTTGAAACACTGTCCACAGGGCTGATCCCAGATGCCTGAGTTACAGGTGAGATTGCCTGGTCATAAACTTCTTCCTTTTCTAGGTCTTCCATTACGTCTTCAACTCATAGTGAATTTAATTGCCCCCTGATGATTATAGTTCCACACAGAAAATTACTTCTTTGCACCATTCTCCCCAGTTCAAGATTTTTCTTCTAGGCAGTTAAAGAATTTTTAAAAATCTTTTGACTATGTATTTGTAACCAATATTCTTTCTCCTATGCTACTGCTGAATATGGGTGATATTTCATCAGAATTTATTCCTTAGCTCTATCACTTAAGATATATTGTAAATGTGACCATATGATTGCATCACTGATAGCAGAGCCAGCTGGAAGACAGTGAGTTCACACTCTGCGCCTCTCCTGGAGGGCAAGCAGGCAGGAACAGTGAGTTCACATTCCAGGCATCCTCCATTGCCTCCCTGGATGGTGGGGCTGGCTAGAAGAGTGTAAAGCCAATGGGAGACCCAAAACCCAGGACAATAGCCTGGTGCACAGACACACACATAACCTTATAGGGTGAAGTAATGAGTGAGGCCAGTAATGTGGAAACATCTGAAGCAGCTTTGAGGAGACAGCAGTTGGACTCTGGAGAGCTCCACTGACAGAAGACCAGTCCCAGCTCCCACATCCAGAGGCCCAGATCAGCTCCATACTCAGCACATCTTGGGGATGTAACATGGACACTATCACAGAACCAGTCCCACATCCAGAGGCCAAGATCAGCTCCGTACCCAACACAACTCTGGTATGTGATATGGACAATATCACAGAACTGTAAACACCAGAAGAAGGTAGGTTCTTGGGTTAGCTATAAAGAACCAACTACACCTGGAGGACATCCCTTAGGAATAAACATCTCCTTTCCTCCTTGAGAGATGCCTTCATGCTAGTGGTGGAGTTATATATCATGGGAGGTTGGCAGGCATCAACATATAGACAAAATAAAAGAAAAAAGAAATGGTGGAAAATGGCAAGATGCAGAGGCAGGATGTGGTCTCAGGCCCCCAGCCCACCCAGGACAGGCCTACAACTCAATGAGATGCATAAAGGTGGAAGCCAAACACTGGAACTTTCTGAAATGATAACAACAGAAGTAGGAAAAAAATTGAAAATGGTATAGAGAAAATGATCTCTCAGGTACAAAAAGAAATGATGATTAAAATCAAAGATATTAGAGAAGACACAGATAAAAGGATAGAAAAGCTTAGAAAAAGATGGAAACAAAAAATAACCAACATAGGAGACAAATTATATCCATGAAACAGATCCAAACAGAGATCCAGGAGGTTAAAAACCTCCATTAAGGGCTGGGGATTTAGCTCAGTGGTGTAAGTGCCTGCCTGGCAAGCACAAGGTCATGAGTTCAATCCCCAGTGCCACAAAAAAAATAAACCTCCATTAAAAGTATATGCAATGAACTGAACAAAGGAAAGAATAGAATTTCAGATCTTGAAGACAGAATTACAACTAGTAGTCATGAAAAGAAAGATAACTCAACAGTAGCAAGAGACCATGAGAAATCAATCCAACAGCTACAAAACGAGACAAGGAAGAATAACAGGGGATTGATTGGGATCAATGAGAAAGCTGTTGACAGCACAAATACCATAACAATCATAAATATATATGCGCCTGACACAGGAGTACCCAACTATATAAGAGTTAGTGGTAGACATGGAAAATCAAATGAACAATGACAGTTGTAACAGAAGACCTCAATGCCCCACTGTCACAGAAACACAGATCGACTGGACAGAAAATCAGCAAAGAAATATCAGAGCTGAACAAAACTTAAGAACAAATGGACTTAATAAGAAGAGGTCACACCCCAAGGCCATGTACCAACCACCCAGAGAGATTCAACAAGCCCAGTATTGGCCCTGAGAAGAAGCCATGCCCCAAGGCTCTGCTGCCATCTGGGGAGCATTGGTGAACCCCCACCCCTTTCCTCTCCACCACTCCAGGAATCCCAGATCAGAGAAACCCAGGTGCCTAGTCCAACCCACTACACCAAGGGACTGGCAGCCAATGCAGGAAGCACCCAGAAAAGAACAATGGGTTAATTCTGAGGAACACAGGAAAATGTCAAGACAAAGGAGCAAAATACAATCTCAGACCTCCAGTTCACACAGAACAAGTTCAGGAGACACAGACATAGTAGAAATCAGACATCAGACACCTAAAATTTCTGAAAAGATAACAACTGAAGTAAAGAAGCAACTTAGTTCTTGTATTGTTTGGTTAATTTTACATGCCTATGTCTGATGGTATGGACCACTATTTTGAAGATAACAAGAGGCATTATGGTAGCCATTGTTAATTTCCTATTATCTTGCTTTGAAATCCTGTATCATTTTCTTTTTGTGTGTGTGTGGTTTTTTTGGCCTTATTCTGTTTGATTTTGTTTGATTTTTATCATGTCTGATGGTATGGACAGTTATTTTGAAGATAACAAGATATATTATGGTAGCCATTGTTGATTTCCTATTATCTTGTTTTGAAGTCCTGTATCATTTTCATTGTCTTGTTTTGATTGACTTTATTCTGTTTTGTTTGGTTTCATTGTCTTTAAAATTAAAACAATAAATAAATATGAGCATACTGTAGTACTACCTGTTACATTCTCCTGGAAATAATGGAGCCCTGAAGGTGTGGGTGAGCTCAAAAAGGCCAACACCTGCTGGAGGAAGCTGTTCACACAAGAGCCACCTTCACCTTCCCGGTATAGCCAAAGTTTCAGAACAAAACAGAGCTCTGTGGCCCATGACTTACATTCTTCCACAGTCACATCACCAAGAAAAATGTCCTCTCTGTGGTGAGGAAATTCACAGCATGCGTCCCATCCTGGCTCTCTATTTATTTTTCAAAATCACAAATATAAGACCAGATTGACATGATGCTTACCTGGTAAAACATCCCACAACTTAAAAAGTCATATCTGTACCTCATTAGAACTTGTATTCTGTCATCAATAACTCATAGAAAGGAGATTAGAAATTAGTACAATATGTGCAAAAAAATGGGCAAAGGATATGACCAGGAAATTTACGAAGAAGAAAACTGAAACAGCCAACAAATGAATGAAAATATCAAGAAAATATTATTTCATACCCATCAAATTGGAAAAAAAAATGTTAAAGTCTTACAACACACATGCTGGCAAGGATGTAGGAAAACAAAATGTCATAGAGTGCTGGTGGAAGGGTAACATGGACACATCGTGTGGAGAGCACGTCACATTATGAGGAAAAGTTGAAAACAAACATTCCCAGGTAATTATTCAGGAACTTTCACACATATGCACAAGCAGACTTCTACACAGTTATTGTAATGGAATTTATAGCATCAAGATGTTGGAATTTATCTCAGTACCACCATTGCAAATGGATAAATCCTGATATAAAACAGAATACTAAGCCACTGTTAAAATGAATAATTCAATCACTTCTCGGTATTTTGGTGAAGATGAAGTATAAAATGAATAATTCAACAGGCAGTAGGAAGGATAAATCTGGAAAATATAGAATTGAGCAACAAAGAAAATACAGTATACTATGTATGCAATTTTTGAGGGCTGTTGGTGGTATGGTTTGGTTTGGTTTGGTTTGGCTTTTTGCAGTACTTGGGATTAAAGCCAGCATTCTATCACTCTGTCACTTAGCTACAACCTAAGTCCTTTTTATTATTTTTATTTTGAGACAAGGTCTACCTAAATTGTATAGGCTGGCCTTAAATTTTTTTTTTGGGACAAGGTCTTGCTGTGGTAGTTCAGGCTGGCCTTGAGTTCAATCCATAGCCCAAGCTGGCCTTGAACACACAGTAATTCTCCTGCCTCAGACCCCCAAGTGCTGAGATTATAGGTGTGCACCACCACACCCATCCTGGCTTTAGATTTATGATCCTCCTGCCTCAGCCTCCTGAATTGCTGGAACTATAGGACTGCACCACTGCACCCAGCTCCATTTGCATACTTCTTAAAACTCAAAAATAATATATATTGAGAATATATCTATGTCTAAGTATAAAAATCTATGCAAAAGCAATACTAATTGAAAGACAGTGATTATCACTAAGGAAATGGGAATTATTTTACCATAATATCTGTTTTCTTTTAAAGAAAGAATGTGAGTCAGATATAGCAAAATCCTGGATAGCAGATGTATGCATATTTGTAGTATTTTTTTCTTTTGTGTGTGGTTAATATTTTCATAGCATAAATAAAATATATTAAAAACTTGTTAAATCTTAAGGAAGAAATCAATAAGTGAATTGATTAATAAATAAATGGGCACTCTAGATATTGGGGCATGTTGCACCATGGTGAGAGATATTACAACTATAAGCCCATTAGCAGTATGTAATCTTAGTTTACATTGGGCATATATGGAAATTGAAACCCAGTGATATGAAGTGACTTTTCACAAGTAGCTAGAACAGGAACTTACTTCCCTTAACTCACAGTCCATATATCACTGCTGCTTTCATTAAAAGGAGATTCAAAGAATTACAGCCACCAAGAATGGTATGGAGAACCAATAGTGGGACTGTGCTCTATAACCCAGGAATCATTCTACCAGGTTCTCTCAGTGTGAAAAGTAACACTTAAAACTATGTCTCACTGGAAACAGCCTATGGATCCATCAGCAGATAAATGGATAGAGAAAATGTAAGATGTAGATAGTTGGATGCAAGATAGGTAGATAAATAGATGGATAGATATGAATCAGTCATAAAGAAGAATGAAATCATGTCATTTACAGGAAAATGATTACATCTTGAGAACATAATGTCAAGTGAAACAAGTCAGAACAGAAAGTTAAATATTACATGTTTCTCTTACATAAGAAATCCAAAATATAAATTAATTAAAGAGTAAAATAAACGGGAGATTGTAGGAAACCTGAAGCCAGACATTTTGAAGAAAGGGAAGGGGAACAGGAGAGAGAGGGTCGGGTAAAGGGATTGAAAATGATCAAAAATAATGCATATGTAACAACTCCTCAAAACAAATGTTAACTATTAAGCATCACAAAAACAGAGTAATATCAAAAAGAACTATATTAGCAGCTAATTAATGTCATGGCTTCATCCAACATCTAGAATAACTTCTGCAATTGCCCATTGTGGACCAACACCAAGAAAGAAAACTAAAGATCCTCAAGAAGAGTTGAATGGGAAAGTTACAAGGATCCTGCTTCTACCTAGTTGCTGGAAGACCCACCGCTCATCTTTATGAACTGAAAGATTTCTCCAGACCACTAGGTCAAAACACCCAACACCTCTTTACAGTAACGTCTATTCTGATCCTTGAGCAAACTGCAGGTTCCCTGATGTAAACAGTTCACTGGCAGAATCTTAAGAGAATGAAGTTGCCATATATTGTTGTCATCCTCTCTCTCCACATATAATCATGTTTTCATTCATAAAGTACACATTATCCGAACAGAAGAATGGGTTTTTTAAGTCCTTTCCAGCACTGGTGCTTTGTTTAGATTAACAGCAGATAATTTTATTGAATGTTAACTAAGAACTGGACATTTATATGTTTTTATTATCTCACTTAAAGCTACCAAAAATCTTATAAGGTAGATAATGCTATTATCCCCATTTTAAAGACAAAATAATCATAATCACAAAGAGACATAATAATACTTTCCAGGGTCACACAGTTAGGTTTAAAGAGGATTCAAACTCAGACAAGTTGGTTCCTAAGGTTGACCCATCATAACTACACCAAACTCACCTTAGTCTTTGAGTGTTTACTCACTATTAGAAATGAATTGAATCGCTTCTCGGCCTTTTGGCTAAGATCAAGTGTAGAAATGAATTGAAAAGAAATGGAAATAATAAGCCATTCTGTGATGATCTTGGATTCCAAAACTCCTAAAGTGGGATGGCTAAGAGAGATGAGCAGGAATAACAAAATTATCCTAGCTTCAGGACCTGCAAGTATCAAAGTGACTCCTTGCCCTACTTTATGGGGATTTTGCATTTGTGAAGAGCAAAGATTTGGGACAGTCTTGCTCACATATCTCCCCAGTACTTAATAAACTCTGAAGCACATCGGTTTTGTTTTGTTTTGTTTTGTTTTGTTTTGTTTTGTTTTGTTGGCATTTTTGAGACAGGGTCAGGTCGGCCTTGAGCTCACTTTGTAGCACAGGCTGGTCTCAAACTTGCAACGATCCTCCTGCCTCAGCCTCCTGAGTACTGGGATTACAGGTGTGCACCACCAGACCCGGTTCTTAAGCACACCTTTAGAAAACATTTCTTAAGTGAACCATAAAGGGCAGAGTCATGTGACTGACCTACAAGAGAGGCATAAGCTAGCATCACTGAAAGTTAAGGAAAGATGGTCATCCACTAAAGCATTTCCATATTTGCAAGTATGTGCTTGACTTGTGGCTAAAACAAGAATGATCTTTCTGATGTATCCTAAAAGAAGAGCACAGGTACCCATACCCGAGATTTCCTTTGATGGAATGTCATTCTAGCATTTGCTAAGAAAGATCAATGAAGGATCTGTTCAGAGCATTAACTGTTCAACCACTGTTTTTTGATGAGAACTTGAGAATTTCACTGAGCTCCTTAAGCCCTGTACTTTTCAGTCTCAAAGAGAGTTAAGAAAATGGTAGCTGATCTCCTAAGTTTTGTGGGCCTTTATTTAAAAACGGTTTTGAGTGAACCAGAGACAAGTGATTGCTTTATACATGTCACTGGCTTGATTGAGATTTAAACTTGCACTACCATACCCTAGAACTTTTATAGCTTGTTTATTTGTGTCTTATAGGGAATTTATGGCTCAAGAGCTTCCAAGGGTTTCCTGTGACCCATTTTTACACAGATGTCTTTGTCGCTCACAGGAGGCAAGGATCCCTGAAGCTGGTTAGTGATCTCAGCAGCCAGGTCTCTAAGGAAATTCCAGGTTGCCCACAAGTATTTCAAGAGTCCTGGAAATTCTCTGATGGACTAACCCAAACCCACAGGGGCACAACTTTAACAGGGCCAGATGGCCCATAAGGTGTGGAGGTATTTACTTCCTTAGGCCTTTGTGTTTGCTGAGGGTCCAGTGAACGAAACATGAAGCTCAAGGACCCTTCCTTGGTAACCAGCTGCTCTCTCTGAGGAGGAATTGGTGCCTGCCTGGTCTTTTTTATTCTCCCAGCCCTCTCAAGCCTGCTGTTTCAGAGCA
>RJWT010028504.1:0-15195 GCA_004365215.1 Cuniculus paca | reverse complement strand
CACCACCACTGCGACCATGACCGTGTGTCCCCAGGCTCAACAGCTGTTCTTGCAGGGTGAGTCTGGCTCCAGGTTAAGGCACCACCAGCTGCCACATTCTTCTTCATTTAAGTTTTACTTTTTACTCTTTCTGTGGGCTCCAATTCACATTTTATATTTTTCTTAGGTGCAGGGGACCCATTTCTTTCCTTCTTGTCCTCCCCATGATGCTATATTCCAGCATCTGAACTGTTTCTCTCAGAGATTCTGTTTATTCTGCTGCTTACTATTCCATCATCTTCCCAGAAGTCTCAAAAACTACCACTTTAAAGATGAATTAATTGTGTAAAATTAATATGCGCTAATAACAATACACTAAAATACCCCCCCATATGCACACATACACACACACACAATGTCCAGATTTGCCACTGAAAAACATGACTGCTCTCTTTTTTGGAGGCTCCTGGAATTGAAACAGTGGACAGTAATCTGAAGGAAATGAAGAGTACACTGAGGAGTTATCTGCTGCTCTTTGAAATACTATTCCCTATTTCTAAATGCTCAGTCCTTCACCTTATGCCTCAATTTAAGGATATGTTTCCAAGGGCCACATCTGTCATTGCAACCAAGGAGCCATGGACTGTATTATTATCCCACAAAATAATTTTTATGGGCAAGAAGTTGGTGCAGAAAGAAAAATCTCCTGTTGACACCTATTGAGTATACATTCAAGGACTCTTTCCGAGCTAGCATGAATTTTCTTATTCTTTTTTAAGGACTTCTTTTAAAATTTTCTTGGTACATTTTAGATATACAGAATGACCACATTCATCACAGGGAATTCGTACTTGTACGTAGTATATCTTGATGCTTCTTTTTCTTCCATTCTCCTCCTCTTCCTTCAACCCCTCATCCCCTGCTTATTCACAAAAGCTTTCCTTGTATTCTTTCTTTTCTTGTCCCTTCTTTCCTCTCCCCTTCCCCACTCCCTTGGATCCTTCTCTGCTTTTGGTATCAGGGTAATGCTTGCTTCTAGGAATGACTTTGGGAGTATTGCTTCCCTTTCAGTTGCATTAAAGAGTTTGAGGAGTAGTGGCATTAAATCTTCTCTAAATTTCTTGTAGAATTCAGCAGCGAATCCATCAAGGCCTGGGCTTTTCTTTGTTGGTAGCTTTTTAATTACATCTTCAATTTCATTGACCACTATTGGTTTATTTAGAATTTTAAGATCTTTATGATTCATATGTATCATAAGTAGCTTTGGTAATTCATATGTATCTAAGAATCCGTCCATTTCTTCTGTGTTTTTCATGTTATTATAACACAATTTCTTGAAGCAGGCATGGATAATTTTCTGGATTTCTACTGGATCTGTTACAGTTTCACCCTATTCATTCCTAATTTCATGAATTTGAGTCTTTCCTTTTTATGAAGGGTTTTTCTGATCAAAATTGCTATCTTTAAATTTTATTTTTGAAGGGCTTGAGATCTAGCTCAGTGGCCTAAGCACTTGCCTGGCAAGCACGAGGTCATGAGTTCAATCCCTGGTGCCACAAATAAATAAATAAATAAATAAATACATAAATTTTGTTTTTGGAGCTCCAAGGGTTTGCATAAAGCCCTCCTTCCTTGATTCTTCTAAAATTCTTTTTCCTATAGTAGGCATTCCATGGATACTATTTTCAGCAGATGCTACTCTGAATACATTTTGGTTAAAATAAAAAGCAAAGAGACCTAGCAGCCTTGCAGTTTTAGGAGAGCAGTTTATTTCAGTAATAGACATGACAACAAATTGCATAGTTTCCTTATTTGAAAATTCTGTTTGATTCTCAAGGTCTCACAGGTAATTCAGCACACCCTCCCCCCTCCAAGAGCTTGAAAGAGGACTGCTGCACACATGCCAAAGAGAGAAAGACAAAGGCTAAGACTCTGAATACTATCTCTCTAACACTGACAACTACACGCTCAGTAAGCATACCGTGGTGTTGTCTAGATTTATAATTATGCTCATAATAATTAAGGGAGCTATACTACTACTCTTCAAATGACAACTATAATGTTCTCAGTGACACATACTTGAGACTAAATGTACAACATTTCTATTTTTCTTGTACCCCCTTGAAGCCATCTTTGACAGCTTAGTCTACATCAGCAGTAAATAAAACAAACACCTTTGTTTAAAATTGGCACAGAGGTGGCTGGCAGGGTTTGTGGCATATCCAAGTAACACACTGAAGCTGATTGTCCCTTGTCTCTTTACAAAAAGAAGTCCTTGGTTGAAAGGTAAGCACTTTGAAAGCAGCTGCAAAATTCTCAAGTTCCTGCCCCTAAGGGCAAAAAGTAATAATAATCTTGACACAAAATATTAAGCTGTCAGGTTTAGAAGTGTTGTAGCAGCTCTCATAAGGAGATGACTTTCGATTAGAGGATGGTTTATGCATTGGGACTATGCTTGACTAAGAATGCTAAGAGGGAAGTATTGATCCTAGAAATAATCTATGGGAGAAGAAAGAAAGCAAAAACCCAGCCATACCTAGCATGTCCCGCTTTTGGCCACTTATGAAAGGAGGATTTCTTTTTATGATAATAGGAATGAAATACAAAAAAATGCATGCAATTGAAATAAGAAGTAAAAGGTGGTAGAACTATATGATGGGATGGGAAAAAGTTTGTATCCTGAAGAAGTAGGACATTAAGAAAAATAATATGACTTATGAGAGGGAAAAAAGATGAATTTTAGCCTGATTGCTTGAGGAAGCATCTAGTCATTGCAGACAATCAATAATAAATCATATAACTATATGTAATTATACATTTAAGTTGTATTAGCTAATCTAGTTCCAGTTCTCTACTTGGAAAGAAACAGTAAGATCCTACAGCTAAGAAATACAGACCTACAAGGTATGGTAAATGTTTAATTTTTTAAAAAGTTATTACATCAAAGGACACATTACCATTAATCTCCGACAAAGCACTCCCCATCACTTCGGACCCATTTGTGCCATTTGACCCATTTGCTTTTGCCACTTTCTGAAGCACCTCTGTAAGTGCTCTTTCCTGAGTGTCTTTAGTTGCACTGTTCTGGCCACATTGATGTCCTGAATCTACTCCAAACATTTACCTTTCATGGTCATTTTGATTTTGGGTAACAGCCAGAGGTTGTATGGTGCCAGATCAGGTGAATAAGGTGAGTGAAGACACAGTGTCGTGTTTTCAACCAGCCCCCTTCTGCGGACGGCTCTCAGAACTAGTAGTCACTGTAAATTTTGATTGTATTATATAAAGACATTCAACAGAAAGGACTCTAGAGCTGCTTCAGAAACTGGCAAGGACAATGGGATGAGTGCGTTTGAAGCAAGGGGGAGGGTTTTGAGGGGGATTCACAGCAACATGTCTTATTGCAATACACATTTTAAATTTTAAAAGTCACCACATATTTTGAGTATCCCTCATCTATGTTACCAGGGCTTTGAATAAGATTCAAGGCAATATGCACAGCCTGCTGCTGCAATTGTGCTTAGAATTCATACTTCAGCGTGTATGCGCTTTTTGGAAAAAGCCTATACTTACACCAAGTCTATGACTAATGCGCAAACTGTCTCCTCTTTCCTAGGACAGGGTCTGGTATAAAACGTCAAAGCCCAGCTTGCCGCTTCTGTTAGGGAATTCTGGTCAAGACACTCCACAACCAGACTAAATGATTTGTGTCTAATTGGTTATTAGAAACTCAAAAGTATAAAGAGCGTTTTGATCTCTTTGATTGTACTTTGTGAAAAATACTGTTTCTTTGACGTCCTTACCATGGCTGTTGGACAAAGCTGTGGCCGTTTGTTGGTGTGTGAAAAGGCGGTGCTTGTCTTGTTTCTCAGGTGTTATTTCTATTAGCACCTGTTTGCTGTACGCAGTGATTACACTCCCTGTGTGGAGCCGGAACATGTGCAGAACCCATCTTTATTCTTTTTTATCTGATTTGCTTCCTCTCCTCCTTCCCTACATCTCTTGGTCCCCTTTCCTTTCGCAAGAAATCTATCTTCCCACTTCTCCGTATCTGTCTTTTATTTTGCTCTTTAATTATACTTTGAATTTTGCATATAAAAGAAACCATGCAATATTTAAGCTTGTGTGTCTATTTCACTTAACATCATGGTCTCAAGGTGCATCTATTTTCCTATGAATGATCCAAGCTTTTTCCTTCTTTATGACAGAGTATGGAAATACTCCACAGTATACAAATACCACATTTTATTTATCCATTCATCTATTGGTGGACATACCGGCCTCTTGCAAATTTTAACTATTATGAGTCCTACTGCTATAAACATAGCTATGCATGGGTCACTGCATTATGATGTAATAAGATGTAAGTTGTTTTAATTCCTCATGTTTGGGGGTCATATATTAGTGTTTCTTGTTGTTATGGATTAAAAACTGGTGGTCAACTTAATACCAGCTGAATTAAATCAGCATGGTGCTGAGTGTAGACAGCCCACCTAAGGAAAATTACCAGCATAAAAAAGAGACATGGAGAGGAAGAGTGGTGGCGTTGTGGGCTCTCCTAAGTGCTGCTGTTTGGAGCCATTGGTTGTCCTGGAGGAGCTTGTCAGGCTGGCTCCCCCAGTATGACTTTGGCCATTATCATCAGAGGAGCACGGGACTTTGTCATGGAGAGTGGCTGTGGTTCACTTTGGGGAGCTCTGGTCCTTATGTTCAGCATCGCTTCCTGGATCCAGAGGGGAAGATGGTTGCTGTTTAAACTCCAGGAGAAGTTGTTACTCTGGCTTCCTGGCATGTACTCCACTGTTCTCATCGTCAGAGGAGTGCAGGACCTCATTGTCGCTGAGGATGGCTGTGGTACTTTTTGGGGAGCCCTGGTTCTTATTTGAGCATCGCTTTTTGGCTCCACTACAGAAACCTCAACCTACTGGCACAGATCCTTCATCCTGCTGGCATAGACTTTCTAGCTCCCACTGCTGGCCTTTGGGCCTTCCCAGAACAGACTTTGGTGTTGTGGACAGATCTCCTGCACTTTCTTGTGTTTAGCACTGGGTAACCATCATAAATAATATAAATATTATAAATTCTGTGTCCCGATTGTAATCTTTCTCCCTACAACCCCGACTACAACACTTGAATATTCATATAGCTCCTACGACATGTCTAAGGCAATAATGAAAGGGAAGTGGAGGAAGTTTTTCACTGGTGGCCTCCATCCTTTTTGGAAAGAGTTGTAAGTTTTCCCTCAGATTGAAAACAAGAGTGAGATGATGGGAGAGGAGGTGAACCAAAGACAAACGAAATGATTGGAAACTGAAGACTCGGCTTGGGTTCCAGAGCACCAATCCGCATTGTCATCAATCAGCCTGGGAACAGAAGGTGAGAAAGGACAAGGCAAAGAGAATCTGAGTTATGCTTTAGCAGAAGAGAGCAAAATGATGATATGCTAGAAAAACCAAGGGATCAATTCGGAAAGATATGAAAAAAATATCTGTCAGAGGCACTTAGGTGAAGCCCTGCAGAAATGCTCCACAGCCGGAGATGCAGAGAAAGTAAGCAAGGGGAACAGGTCAGAGGCTATGGGCAGAGAACAAAAGGCTACTGGAATCTAAATTTCTGGGGAAGAGGAACTACAGTTTATGAAAAATTAAAGGGTATTCTTCTGATGGGAAACCTAAGCAAAGATGAGGTACAGGTGAACAGAGCTAAAAAAGGTGGAGGAGATTTTTATTTCTAGCTCTGACTTGTAAAGAAATGTTAATGATCCATGTGATTATACTGAGCCCACCTGAGTAATTCAGTGTAATCTTTTTATTTCAAGATTCTTAACCTCATCACATCTGCCAAGCACTGTGTGCTATATAAGGTAACTTACAGGTCCTGGGGATTAGAGTGTGGACCACTTTCAGGGGCCATTATCCTGCATGCCATATTGGTTTTTGGACTGGCAAACCCTGAAGGAAATTTTTAAGGAGACAGGACTGAATGGAACCTCCGTGTGCATGCTATCTTAATCTAGTTTGGGTAAAAACATATGAGATTTACTAATTTTTTCCAGAATGGCATTAAAATGGCTAAGAGAGTACAAGCTGACTAAAAGAGGCTTAAGAACATGATAAAGACCCAGGCCAGTGTATATAGGCTGACATACTGCTAATGACCATGGAAAAGTGATTGACATAAGCAATAGATACATTAAAGAAACAGGCCAGTCTAATGGCCAGCCTGAATGGCTTATCATTCAGTGGATGCCATGCATTGACAGAGGATAGAGAAAGATAAGAACTCAGTCCCTTGATGCCCAGTAACATATAACCTCCCTGAAATATCTTGCATAAATTCTTATTTCATTGAATTCTTATCACAGAATGATTGGGCTTACATAAAAATGAACGCATTAAATTATTTTCCATTGGGCAGATTCTAGGCAGCAAATTTCTTTTTAAGTTGTATGTTTGCTTACCTAAATGACTATGAAATTTGTTTTCACTTCACCAACATTAAAGTCAGATAGACAACATTAAAATCTCAGCTCCATCACTTTATAGCTGTGTGACTTGAAAACATGTAGACAAATAATGCTGCAAGCTACTTGGTAGAAAAATAATACTCTGGGGGCCTAAACTGGTAGAAAAAAGAAAAGGAGAGCAATAACTCTGCTGAGGAAAAAATAGGAAAATTCAGGAATTAGAATGAGATATTAAATATAGAAAATGTATGTAATGAAATGTCCTGGAAGGACAATAGGGTGTCCCTTTCTGATTTTTAGTATCAGGAATAGCTAATCCTGACATCAAATTTCTGTTTTCACAATGAAACTACTTCCATAGGGTCGACACCCATTGTAAATCTTACATGTACACAAATGTGTCTGTGTGAATGGTTTGTGTGATATTAATTAATTCAGTTAAGTAAAGGTAAAGCAGAGAAGCGTAGGCTGATAAGAGTAATCTTCAGACTCAACTAAGCCAGGGGAAGCAGTTGGAAGCTAAAGGAAGTATTAAAATACAAGTCCTTTGCAACAGGCAAAGATGTTCGACAGGGTTTATATTACCTCAGGGTAGAATAAGGGTTTATGAAATCACTTCTGTAGTCATAACCACCACCTCCAATCTCTTTCTACTCCTCACTTTTCTTTATAGTACCACTACATCTCTATTTTGTAATTTTGTGTATTGTCTATCTCCCTCAAAAAAAAATCTAGGTACTATATACCACAACAGTACCTGGAACTTATAACATTAAAGAAAAAAGCACTATTGAATTATTGAATAAATGATCATAAACTTAGATCTTAAAGTGTAAACAAACACTGGCTATCCATTAAAATTACACATGGAAATAATTATAAAAAAAAAAACCCTACCAAAACCGCTGCTAACACAGAAAAATGTAGGTTAAAGGACCGTGATGGAGAAAAAGGCTGTGAGAGGAGACACAACAGGAGAAAGTATCATAGGAAGGGGAGACCGAGGGGTGGTAGCAGGGTGGGCATTCTACTCCAAATCCATTTGAGTGGTTCTGTCAGTTGGCTTCTACCAACGTAACACTGTGTAATAACCCACCCCAAGAGGTCGCTGCAAGCAACAACAAACCATTATTACTTGTGCCAGTATTTTCAGGTCAACTGGTGCTTGCCTGGACTGGAATAGACTTGGCTGAACTTAATTCCAGACTACAGGTACGAATTCAGAGCTGATCAACGTATTCTTATTCTTCAGATATCAGTGGGTTGTCTGACTTGCTGTTTTAATAGGAAAGGATAAAAATTGTTCATTAAAAACGAACAATGATTTAAAGCCCAGGCTTAGTACCCCATTTCCGTGAGCCAAAGCAAACCACCTGACCAATCCCAGGAACACTTTCAGAGCAGCACACTCCTATCTGGAGGTGAAGGGAAGAGGGGAAAAGATAGTGAACATTTGCTCTAATCTTCCATGATGCACTAAAAATAAACAGGCCCTAAAATTCCAGTGGCTTGATGAATTTCACTTCTTCCATTACAGTTCAGTATAGATCAGCGATGTAGGTTTTGCTCCACGTTCTTTGCCCGTTGTTGTCCTTCTCTTAGCTTTCCATTCTCTCCACTTCACCCTCCAGAAATCCACTAACCCGCAGAATAGCCTCTATCCACGTGTGATGCTGTGTGCTATACATTTACATTTAGTCTGATTGACACGTGCCATACTACATTTTCAATCTTCTGTGTCACCCAAGGGTCCCTATGGTGAAGGTTCCCTCCCCAGCGTGGTACACTGGTGGGAGGTATGGTAGTATTTTGGGAGGAGGGGCCAGAGGAAGATGTTTGGTTCATTGGCAATGTGTTCTTGAAGGGAACTGTGGAACTTCCTCTTCCTTTTATTTCTTGCCTCCTG
The DNA here is from genome assembly GCA_004365215.1 of Cuniculus paca. Classification (NCBI taxonomy): domain Eukaryota; kingdom Metazoa; phylum Chordata; class Mammalia; order Rodentia; family Cuniculidae; genus Cuniculus; species Cuniculus paca. Next base: position 6,844 of record RJWT010028504.1, on the reverse strand, counting down.
GCCATTGGGTGAGTAGTTTCATACATGGTGTGCTCCCGCCACGATGTACAGCCTCAGCACAGGCCCCAAAGCAACAAGACCAACCAAACTTACACTGAGCCTCCAACAGTAGGAGTCAAAATCAGCCTTTTTTCTTCATGAGTTGATAATGTCAGGCATTTGTTACAGTGACAGAAAGCTGATTAGTATATTCAGTATAAACATAAGGTAAACATTGGTCTTGAAGGTGTGGTATTAAAATTAAGGTAAACTAAGTTATAAATATTTGATACCTCTGGCCACTAGAGAAATCCAAATTAAAGCAATACTAAGGTTTTATCTTACACCAGAAAAAATGGCCATCATGAAGAAATCAGATGATAGTCATGGTAGAGAGGCTATGGGGAGAAAAGAAGCCTCTTACATTGTTGGTGGGAATGTACAAGTATTATGGCATGCACAAGTATTATGGAAATCAATGGACATTTCTCAGAGAACTAAAGCTGGAAATTTCATTTTGTACATATGTATCCCCTTCTAGGTTTCTTACCAAAAGCACTAAAGACATCATATTACAGTAATACATGCATGCAAATGTTTATAGCATAATAGCATAATTATTCATAAGAGCTAAATTCTGGAAGCAACCTGTATGTCCATCCATGGAAAATGTAGTATCCATCAATAAAGAAAATGTAGTATCTATACATAATGAAATACTACTCAGTTACAAAGAAAGATAAATTTAAGACATTAGTAGGAAAATGGATACACTTAGATAATGTTAAGTGAAATAAATCAGATACACAAGCTTAAATATTGTGTAGTATCTCTCATTTGAGTAAGGCAAAGTACAACTAAAGCAAAACAAACGAGTGACAAAGGAAATGAGGTAAATCTTTTGCAAATGGGAAAGGGTCTAGGGGACCCAGGGCAGAGGGAGACAGAGAGGAAAAGGAAAAGTAAAAAGATTTAAGACATGTCAGATACTTGGACCAAATAGCCACAATGAATGTAAGCATTAATTATCACAAACATGAACTAAAAATAATACTACTAACAACAGCAATAATGAAAATGGGGACAGGGGATGTACAAACAAGGGAAGGGTGTGGATGGGGTGAGAGACATAATAAAGAACTAAGATGCATTGTGTACATATACCTCCTCCCTATGATGAATGTGAACTTCATGGACAGTTAATTTGCACTAATAAAAAAATTAAAACATATTTTATATTGGTTATATTTTGAAGTGAAACCATATTGTACAAACTAAATAGGTCATTACAATTAATTTCACTTATTTCTTTTTGTTTCTAATGTGGCTATGGAAAGGTTTAAAATTCTATACTTGCTCCTGCTATTTCTACTGGACAGCGCTGCTCTATTCCTGGCCATCAAAACTCAAAAATGAGAACAAGAGGGGGAAATTTTCACTAGAAGTCTTAGGGATCAGCGTTCAGATAGCATCCATCACTCTGCTTCTATCTCACTCGCCAGAACTGTCACCTAGGCACAGGCTCTGGGATGCAGAGTTGAGGAAGAAGCACAGACTACAAATATTGACAAGGAATTTCATGTTTCATTTGCTGTCTTGTCTTCCCTATGTGAGGATTAATTTCTTCCTGTAAATGAAAAAAAGTGAACCTCTGGATCAGAGGCAAAGACTTGCATCACAGAAGAAAAAAGAAATACATCAGAAATTAAGTTATGATTGCAATGACCAAGGCACCCATCTGAAGTGGGTAATAGGAATATAGGGTAACCAGGCGTCCAAGACCCAGATCTCCAGCTGTGATACTACTATTCTCTCTCTTAGATTTTCCTTTAAATGTTCTTTGTTTAATTGAACAGACACTTAATGAGAAGTCTTTGCTACTCATATGCTGCCTCCAGATTCAATGTTTTCCTATATAACTTATTCCATTTCTTTTTGTATCAGTTAAATTTTCCCCAATGATCTTATACTAAAAATACTGACAAGTGGATTGGACTGTGACCTCTATCAGTTCTCTACAGCATCAAGGTCTGAGCTGCAGGTAGTCAGCGAGCAAACACAATAATCTCGAGTTTGTGGTTGGTGGCCTCGTGGTAGGAGAGCATCTGAGTTTGACTTCAGTGTTTATATAACCACTCAGGGACATGGTTTCAACATCCTCAAATATCTCTGCTCCATCAGAAATTTTTTCTCCTTAATATAAAATCTGTGGAGTCTTCTAATCTTCAAAGAAATATAATTCTACAGTATCTATTTCAGCAGAGAACACACTGCAGAGAAACCCTGTCTGAAAGTTCATCTCTCCCTGTTCTGAATTTCTGCCTTTTTGAGTTTTGGTAAAACTTTCTCAGACCATTTTAATGGCTTTGTATAGGCACTAGCAAGCTAATCATTGCTCATTAATCAATTTCTTCTCAGTCATTCTTTGATAAAGACAAAGCATCTTTTTTTCTGTTTTTTTTTGCAGCTATCTTGAAACAAAAGTAAAATTGATGATGAAACATCATCTTCATAATCATAATCTTCATAATCTTTGTAATCTTTTCTTTATCCATTTGACTGTTTGAATCCATTCAGAAAAAAACAAATTCCTTTAGCAAATATTAATAGTACACGAGTAAATTAGCAGAGAGTGTCTAACTCGTATGCAACAATTCCAGAGCTGCCCCACGCTGAAGTCCATGCTCTGATCTCATAAACAGTCTTGAGGCCACTGTGTAGCACCACAGAAACAAAGAGGACCAGAGCCATTAACAAGGTCATTCAAAGGAATAGAGAAATGGATTTGTTATGAGACACTGGCTCCTGTGAGAACGAGGGCTGTGAAGGCTATGGCTCGTAGTCTGTGAGCTGGAAGTCCAGGAAGGCTGGTGGGGTTGGTGCAGGCCAAGACCCAAGACCTGCAAACCCGGGGAGGCAATGACATAAGTCACAATCAAAGTTGAAAGGCTCAAGAAGCAAGAGTATCAACACCCAAGGGCAGGAGAAGACGCGTGACCTGGCTCAAAGAGAGAGCGCAAATTCCTGTGTCCTCCACTTTCTGTTCTGTTCAGGATCTCTAAAGGTCGGACAATATCCATTCATATTTTTTTATGATTGCTATTGATTTGGGTATTTTTTTAATTTTAAACAGAAAAACAAAAGACAAAAAAAGAAAACCAATAGTGATATAGGATTTCAAGACAAGATGATAGGAATTTAACAATGGTTGTTATATTGCATATTGTTACCTTCAAAAGAGTTGCCCAGATTACCAGGCATCCCCTCATATGGGAAAGAGTGGATCCTTCTCTCAGTTTACTGACAAATGCTAACTTCTTCCAGAAACACCCTCACAATCATATCCAGAAAGAAGCTTTCCCACTAGCTGAGGATCCCACAACCCAGTCAAGCAGACACACAATACATTAACCATCTCAAGCACTGAAGTAGTGGGTCTGTCTTATGCCCAAGAAAAGCAGGTGTTGCTTAGTCCTTAGCATTGATGAGTATGGCACCCCTGCCTATCTAGTTCCACACTAAGCATTGAACTGCTATTCCTTGGCACATATTAGATTTAAAATAAAACAAGAGAACCACATGAAGATTAAGCGATTACTCAAGGCTATAAAACCAGTAAGAGCAATTATCTCCATCTTGGCTAAACCTGGCCCTATTTCCATGTTCAAAGCTGGCTCGGACTTTTCTTTATCCCTTCAATTGGCTTTAACCAATACAAATCGGTCTAGGTGAGTTGCTGATGTGCAGTGTTTAAAGCTAGGTGACATCAGTGTTTCCTCACCCCATAGCTCCCACAAAACATGTGTGAACCAGGTGGGAGGGAGAGCCATGCTCCACGCTGTCAGTTGGGATGGAGCCTTGTGATAAGATGCTATGATTTCCCCCAGCATAAAAGATTGCACAGCAGAGCTGCAGCACCGACCTGAAAACATTAGATGCTACCTTGAATTGTGCTACACAGATTAATCTATCGGCATACTGCAGCAGGGATTTCAGGCCTCCTACCTGGCCCCCCTCACAGTGCTCACAGACTTCCCGTCATTCTCACAGTCACTCATCCTCAAGCAACTTCCTGCTTCACGAACGAATAAAACCTGGGTTCGATCCTGGGTTGAGGTGTTTTTCCCAGGTAACCATCACCCTAGCTGGACTCAGGACCCCCTTGGCTCTCCAGAGCTGTAAATGTGTCTTAGTGTCTTTATTCTCGCCATGGGTTGCACTAGAAGTGGTAGATTGGAATTAACTCACTGGCATTCCAATAAGTTTTCTATGGGATTACAAATATAAACTTCCTGGACTTCAGTGAGGACCAGGAAAGGCTCTCTATAAATAGTAAATGAAAATTTAAACTGAAATCTTAAAACGCCAAGATGTCGACTGTTTAAATAAAGCAATACTAAAAATTATGTCAACATTAAATAATCCAGCATGTATAAACTGAAGACTGGTACAGCCATGAACTCTACAATACTAAAAACAAATTATATAAATGTGAACATGATCAAAGACTCCAAATCCTGCCCCTTTCTTCTGTCATCAAAAAAAATAAAATGAACTAACTGTAGCTCACATGAGAAACATAGATATTTACTGCCTTCTCTCAATCCTTCCTCTAAGACAAAGAAAAGCAGTGTATTTATGGTAGTGTTCTGAATGCAGCTGGAAAAACATTATTTTAAGTTGTATCAGGTAGTACCAAAGAAGTTAAAAATGATTAGTCATCTCAGTAACCTTTCAGATAGACAGCACCAAATATAATTAACCACTGTTTATCTCCTACTTGTTTTCAGCATGTTCCAGTCAAGTGGGCACAGAGCCAATAATTTTCAGCAAACGCTTATGGTGAGTCTACCACATTAGGAGTAGTAAAGAAATAAAATAACCAGAGTCTTTTTTCCAGCATTAGAGTCATGCAGAATTTAGTGGCAAGAACTGATACACAAGATGGTTTGGAAGAAGAAATAATTAGGATGGATATCTTCCAATTACGAATTAATCAGAGCTATTCAGGGTTAAGATTCACTGATACAGCCAAGAAATCAAGGCATGACTTGGTGGCATTTATTCATTCACTTCTCATTTACAGGGTAATGAAAGGTAGATTTTAAAATCCAGGCTCTGGAATAAAAAAGACCTAGAGGCTCTGTCAGTCATTAGCTCTTAACATTTGAGCGAGTTACTCAAGCTTTCTATGTCTCAGCTGCTTCCTTTGTAAAATTAGGATAACGGTGTTTTCTTCATGAGCTGGAGATTAAGTGAGATAATACAAACAAGATATTTAGCATAATATCTGAAGCCATATAAGCTCCTTTCGATCTTTATCAAATATTAACTGTGCATTTCATGGGTACCAGAATACAAAAAGAGACCATTAAAGAATTTAATGTTCTTTAGACTGCTAAATCACCTGCCCTAAATTTTGGCAGATAAGATTTAAAGTAAAAATAATGTCTACATTCAGGATTTCATAACTTGTAAGATAATTATAAATTCTGCCAAATTCCTCAAGTGTTGAGAATTAGAGTGATTTGATGTTAAAAGGACAAGTGAAAGAACAGCCTTAAATTGGACCTTTTCATGGAGAAGAATTAGTCTCATTGTTCTTCTTAAAAATATAACGCGGTCTCCCCTTTCACTCATAAAGAAATCTCTCATGACTGGTGGCTTCTAGCACAGGAAAATTATTGGTTTAGAGTTCAGACCGTTCAAGCAAGGCTAGTCTTTGTGAGGATGTATTGAGCAGAGAACAGGAAACCACCTTGAACTAAAAAGTACAATTGCCTTAAATGCTTCCACAGGAGGCAGTGCTTCCCCACAGAAGCAAATGGAAATGTGCAAAACCAAAAGAAACTCCCTCAGTGGAAAGCAAAGAAAACCTGAGCGTGATGTATGAGAAACTTAGATTTATACGTCGTTGACTGCATGAAGAATGGTCTTTATTGTTTGTTTTCATGTATGTAACATCATTGGAAAAGTACATAAAAGAAGAGAAAACAAACAAAACTCATAACAGTTCTCAGTGAGATAGAAGGACTTTTAGAGCAGGGCATATATCAAGGTAGGAAACTGAGCTGAGATATTTCTAGACATCCATTTTGCTTATCTCCCCTCTCAGAACTATCCTAAAATCACCAAGCAAAATTTTAACAAAAGCGTTGATATTCCTAACAACTTTCCCAGGTATGCTTATTTGCTATGAGTGTTTTTTGAATAAGGATAAACATAAAGAACTAACTTTACTACACTGTGTAACTAAGAGACACGTTGCCCCAGCTTTATATATATTAGCTAATTTAATCCTTGCAACTGGCTTGTGAGATGAATTCTGTTTTTAGTACATTGTATGGAAATGACACAGGTGTGGAAAGAAGTAATTTGCTCAGAACCATAAATTAGACTTCGGTTTCTTCCTTTGTAGGTAATAATGATAACAAACATACCAATGGTGCTTTGTCATTTACAGTGTAGTCCTGAATATATTTTCTACTGTAAGCCTCAAAATATCATTACAATTAGTTATTAGTACAGAACAGTTTTCACAGATGAAATCATTTCAGAGTGTCACATCTAAACTCAAAGCCACACCCTCTGGCCACACTGCCATTCTCTTTCTACTCTAGTTTCCAAAGTTCCTCTCAACTCTACTGTTCTATAATCCTATACAATTGTAGAAAACTTTCATGTATAAATATAGATACAGCACTCAACTCAATATCAAGCCACTTTGTAAGGGCGTTGTATGTTTAACACATTTGAGATCTTTCTTTTTTCTTTTTTCAGTGCTAGAGATTGAAGTTAGGGCCTCAAGCTTGCCTCTATTTTAATTTACTCAATCCTTGCAATTCTGTAGCAAAGTACTACTGCA
>RJWT010028503.1:0-15193 GCA_004365215.1 Cuniculus paca | reverse complement strand
TGGAAATTTAGGAGAGGCCTAGCTGAAGATAGTGGATGATAGAAACAAGACTCTAGGAATCTGTTAGTGATTAGCCATGAATTTTATTTGAAGTTTTGTGTGTGCGTGCACGTGCTGAATTGAATAGTTAATGGGATAATAGAGCTGGAAACATAGCTCAGGGACAGAACACCTTTGCAACATGCACAAGGTCCTGGGTTTGGTGTGCAGCATTCCAAAATAGTAATAGTAATAGTACTTAAATTGGCTTAAAATGGTATATGACATACAGTGTCTCAATGAATTAGTATCATCCCTACCAATAGCATATAAATTTAAGTGGAAATTGTCACGAGGATGACTAATTTTATTTTTTTTAATTTTTTTTATGAACAGGATATATTTATTGAGAGAAAGAGAGCTTCTGTCTGAGCAAGAGACAAAAGGGGTCCTGAGAGGGTTGCCAAAGATTTTGGCTTTTTGAGAGACTTTTATAGAGTAAAACCACGAAGTTAGGTGGGTCCAAGATGGGGAAAACCTGGGAACTCACAAGGCAAAGGGGCATGAGGTAGGACAGAACTACAGTCAACCAATAAGATTAATTGTTCAGGTAAAATTGATCAAATCAGGGACCCATAGGGAAGCGAGTCACGTAGCGAGAATTCTTAAGGATCAGTGACTCTTCCTATAGGGGATTGGGATGGTCAAGGTGATCCATACCTATCTAGAATGTCAATGCCTGTTGTTTCTACTTAGGGTGCAGTTGTACTTGTTTTTGCCTTGTCTTGAGACCTGGCTTATAGCGGGAGGTGTCTGTCTCCTCCAAGGTTAGAAGACATCTGGTCATCTGTGTCTGCTTTCTCGAGGGCCTGGCCCTATCTGACTGCCTATATTTCTAATTAACTCAGCTGCTTGTAACATTCCCCCCTCTGAAGAAGTAACCCAAACTGCCGTGAGGGAAAAAGAGGCAATGATCCATCTGGTTTCTTCAGGCTGAAAGGGGTCATAGTTGCTGATCGGCAGTCGGAGATATTCTACAAAGGGTCTACCTAAGGCTAATTTTAAAAGATAGAACCTTGCAAGTTTTCCAGTATTCAGAGATAGTGAAAAAAGGTATTGAACTATATTTGTAAAATATGCCAAAATCTCAAAGATCTAGTTTTTCAAGTAAAATCATGGTCCATAAAATTTGGAGAAACCTGTGCTTTGTGAGTAAAGAGGGAGAGATACTTAAGACTATATTCAATAAATTTTTATCTCTATCATGGTATTTTGTTTATTCAAATTGTTTCACATGGAAAAATTTCATTCATATAAATAAAAACATTGATAAATTTTTCCTGCCAATAATGTGTTAGGATCTAGAAACAGTATAAGTGCACAGATGAAAGCCATAAACAGAAACAGAAGTTTTGCATGTTTTTTTCTAAAAAGTGACATGAAATTAGAAGAGGGGCAGTTAGGAATTGGCAGGGATGAGGAAGAGTACAGTAGTTTGGGAGAAGGTAGGAAAAAGAAGGAAAGTGGTCACAGCTTGAGATATGCAATATGGAAAGTCCATAATAAAACCTATTAATTTGTACAGTTTATATGTGATAATACTTGTAAATTTTATAAACTACAAATAACTGGGACTTCCCTGGAAAAGTAGATATGGTTTATAGCAAGGTAAGACCTGTGGGTCAAATCCAACCTACCTGTTGCTTGTTTTTGTAAATAGTTTTATCAGATCACATTCAAAATAATGTGTTTCTGTATCATCTGTGGCTGCTTTTGTCATACAACAGAGTTAAATACTTGCAAGAAAGATCACACAACTTGCAAAGCATGAAATATTTACTGCCTGGTTCTTTCCAGAAAAACTTTACCTGTGCCTGCGCTAAAAATACAGTTACTAAAACTATGTAAATGAACCAACAGACATATAAACAAACAAAATGTAATGCAACTGTCTGAAATTTCTATGGACAAGAGTCAATCAGTAAGGTTAGAATTGAAAATGGGAATAATTCTACTTGGAAACTGACAAGGAGAATTCAGATTCTTTGTAACAGCAAAGAGTTTGACCTAATCATAGTATTATCAGTCCTTTCAGTTACTCTAATTCATAACTAACGTGCATTTAATTTTAAATAAACTCCACAAGTTTAACAGAATCAGGGATACTATTTAAATTAATTTCAAAACCTTCAATTACTTTTGCTTTGTTTTTGTCTTTCTTTTTCTTTTTTTTTTTTTTTTTGGCAAAGAAACATGACTTTAAATGCTATTATGGTGCTTACACCACCGAGCTAAATCCCCAGACCAAAATTGATAATTTTTGAGATTAAAAAAGAAAAACAAAATTTCTAATCTAGAAAAAAAGTACCATACTTAAAATTGGAATGTATTTGCAGTATTAAAATATTGAGGTAAATCTTGATCTTTAATAAATATTACCATTTTAATGTGCCATTACTACAGGTAAGAAGGAAAGAGTAGTGGTAGCATCAAACTTGTAAAATATTTTTACCCTTTCCATTCTCATATTATTTTTTATTGTTTGTTTGATTTCAGATCATTAGTTAAATAAACTCTGTTTATTCGCAGCCAGAAACAAAGCAGGAATACTTTATAAGAATGAAACAATGTCTTCCCATCTAGCTTTTGACCTTTATAGTATAGACACAAAGAAAAAAAGGCCACTGCTTGAGAAACTCCCTAGAGGCAATCCTAGCAACCATGTGTTCCTGTGTAACTAAGGTTTTCATCATAGTTTTAAATTAATAAGTCAGACTAACACAGAAGCTTTAATCTAGATTGTGGTATTGAAGAACTTGCATCAGACATTTTTCTGTTTTAATTTTCCCAGTGCTTGATATAAAAAAGGTTTTTCTTTTTACATTTGTTGAAGAGTATTGAGGACCTTAATGCGCCATATTGACAGAGTAATAAAAATAGCAAATTGCATTTCAGGCCTTGTGCCAACATCATTAAACTCCCAGTCATACCCAAAACAATAAGGAGGGCAAAACAAAAGCTGTAGCTCTCTTCCAGCTCAACTCTGATCCCTGTTGAACCACAGTCAGTAGCCCTTGCCTTGAGTTGTTTTCTTTTTTAATATGAAACTATTGAACTAAAGCTCTAGTGTATTTTCACTTCAGTTATGTAAACAGTCTTTCCTTCCTTCCTATTAGATTATTTGTTCATTGATATCAGTACTTTTTCTGTAAATAGGATGATGCTCAAATTCATACGATTATGAAAGGATTGTGTGCCTCTTACCCCTACCCAGCCACCTCACTCTTCAAATTTACATGTGAAGAATTTAAATGTGCCAGAATTAATACCCTTTTTATTTGAACCATTGACCCAAAAATAAACCCATTCTGCAATTTTAATACTGCACTTGTCCATGGAAAATTGAGCAATAGAAGAGGCTGTTTGGCTTGTCTACCAAAATACAACTCTTTGTGTTATTAGAATAAATTAAAAAGGAAACCTTCAAAGTGGCCCCTCCACTTGAAATCAATACATGAGAAAAGGATAAGACATTATGACTACATGTAGAATTTGCTAAAACTTTTATTCCTGGTGATGAAAAATAATATTTAAAGAAAGATTATTTAAAGATAGCTTTTAATTTTTCTAAAGTGACAAAGCTCTTGATTTCTCTATGAGAAACCCAAATTAATAATAAGAAATGAAAATTAATACAGAGTAAAATAAATGACAGATAATAGGAAGTAGGAAGATAGATCTTTCTTAAATGGAGATCAAATCAAAAGATGAAGGAGAAGAGAGAGGAGGGAAAAAAGGTTGAAAAAAGAATGAAAATGTGTTATATACCTGTATCAATTCCATACAAGGTATTGTAGACATTATGTACTGCACATATGTACTAATAAAAAAACCAAAATTAAGAAGCTTTTAAAAATATTTTGGTATTTGCAAATGACAGATTTATACCTTAATATTATACCCCTTAGGTCAAAACTCCATAATATTATAAATCTAGTATATCAGCTTTAATTTACAAGAAGAAAATGTAAAATTTTTTCATTTTTTTTCTTTATAAGGAATTCCTTTTAGGTATGAGTCGTGTTCCACAAATGCAGAAACACATTCAAACTAATTTTGTATGCACAAATGGAGTTATAGGTAAAAGAAAAATATTGCGAAGATATGATACATATACCCAAGACAAAAATTTTATGTTACTTTTTTGAAAATTCTTTGTAATAGAGAGAAGTTGAGTATTACTGTTGAACATAACACTACACCATCTTCAATTGCCTTATACAGTATCTCAGGAAATGGTCCAGCAGGTTTGCAGTAGCTCAAATGAGATTCATCTCCAATATCGATTCACTTATCCCATGACAGCGCTCCCATCTTGAAAGTCCTTAGATACTTTGAAATCCTCATTTTTGTTCAGTTGACTGTGAACTTAGCTGCTTGTTCTTTCATGATTGCAATATATGGCCAAGCTTTCACTAAATTTCTTCATGAACATTTAAACCAACCTACATTTAAGGATCTCTGGGGACTATAAACTCAAAATTTCAGATATTCTTTCTGCTGATTAGGTGAAATTAATTATGAAATAATTCAAACATGAAATTTTAAAAATTTAAAAAGTTATAGTTGCTTCATCTAAACTGTAAAAAGTGATGTATTTAATTTAAAAAAATAGAATCCTAATTCACCATGAAAGACTATTGCATATTCTGTGGTGTGTGACTACCATGTGATCAGTCTAGGATGATGAATCTGTCTTTTATGCAATCTAAGCTATAAAGTTGTCCTAGCCTTGTTGACTCAACATACACCACTTTGAAACCTCTGGGGAAAACAATCCTAAATGTTCTTTAGGCACTATACTGAAAATAAGCAAAAAGCAGTGTTCCTAAAATGTCACCACAGAAAAGAGTCAAATCCAAGATATAATAGCAGAGCATAATGACAATATTTCTACAGGACCATGTAAGGGCAGAATGTACCATCAGATATGATTGAAATATAAAGTCAATGTTTAAATTTGAAAGATAATGCGGTAACAGACATATTGTAATAACTCCCCTCAAAATACCCCCACCTTGCATTAGAGACAAGTTTGCATCCTTTTTGACACGTTGCAAAACAGTTTTGGAAGTCCTCTTTCGTAAGTGTCTATGTGGCATGCATGACTAATAACACTGAATGCTCTTGCCACTTACTCCCAACAGAAAGACAGGCTCATAAAAGCATTTCAGCATGTCCTTATCTACCTCAGTCACCAGTCTTGGAACTGCTCTGCCCCGAAGTCTAAATGGCCCTGAAAAATCATTTTGAATCAATTGAGGATATCAAGCCAGCCATATAGCATAACAAAAGATACTCGTGAAAGGGGACTTTCATGAGGCAGGAGAATTGTAGCGAGTTCGAGACCATCCTGAACTAAATAGCGAGACCCTGTCTCAAAACACCAAAAAAGAAGAGAGAGAGACAGGAAAGAAAAAGAAACAAAGAAACAAAGAAAGAGAAAGAGGACTTTCAGAAAGAAGGAAGAACGATAGGACAGGTTCATTTGAATTAAGGAGGGCACTTCAAAAAGGATTAGTAGAATTATATCTTTTACTCTAATACATTTTTAAAAATGTAAACATTCACCATCTTTTTATCACATCTCATATATAAGTAATTAATTCAAAGCTAAGAATGAGTTTATCAAGATTTTTGTTACATCTTGCAAACAAGTACTCAATTCTGTAGTTTAAAATAGCTATGTGATATCTCTCAGAAATCAGTGGATTGGTTAGGTTCATGTGGATAATTCTTTTGATCCATGTGGTGTTGGCAAAAGCTGCTGTCATATAGAAACCCCATTGGCATGAAGAATCCCAGTAGGCTGCCCAGCACAGCTGGTAGCTGGTACTATCTGTTGGGAGTTCAGCTTGGGCTATAGAGCAAAGTATTTTAGTTCTATTCCATATGGTCTCTCTTTGTGTCTTGGGCTCCTCAGAATATGGTGGCAACAGGAAACAATTTAAGTATGCAAACGTAGAAAATGCAATTTCCTAAGTCTCTGCCTTAGAATTTACATTTTATCATTTTATATTTTTTTGGTCAAAACAATTATAGATCCATTTTGTCTACAAAGGGAAGGAAAATTAACTGCATTATTATACTTGGTAAGACAAATCATTTTTAGCTGTTAGGAGATTTGGTCCATATATGGTTATCTCTCTTAATCAACAGATACCTGTTGTTTGCAATAGTTTAGTTATTTCTCTGGATAGTGAAGATACAAATTTTTAAAATATGATTGTGATTTTATAAAGAATATGCATTAGTTCATGTTTCCTTAACTTTTTCCTAGAAACTTAATTTTAAATCTTAGGTCTGTGTCTGAGAAACTTTCATAAAATGTTAAATGAAGAGTAACAGTCAAATTGTATTTAATGAATTTTTAACACAAATCCACAAAAATTTGGGAATTGCAATGTGTCAGCTATTGCCAAAATATTGTTGCATAACAAATAATCCTAAAATTCAATAACTTAAATCAAGAGGAATTTACCTTGTGCAAATGCATGCACTTTAGAATCTTTGGGTCTGCTTGAACTCAGCTGGGATTGGCTGGGCTTGATGCCAAAGTGAATTCTGTGTCTAGATTGTCCATGTTTGTCTTTCATATTCCCTAGTGGAGTAGGATAACAAAGGCCGGTTTTCTCTCAAGGCAGTGGTAGAAAAGCAAGTGGGCTAGTTCAACAGGCAAGTAAATTCAAATTCTCTGTTTACATATGCATGATAATATTCCTTTCCCCAAACCAATAATGTAACCACATGCAATATCAATGGAACATAAATTGTACTAGACCTGTAGCACAATAAATACAAAAGGTAAAGGGAAGAATAAAGATATTGTAATAACAGAACAATATAGTTCAAGTGAAAATAATTTATTAAATTTAGACTTCATTTTTTATATTGCTAACATTTTAAAAAGACTTACATAGAGTGAACGCTATTTCTTGTAAGTTTTTTTGTGTCCATGATTATGTATCTATTAATAATTTTACATCATGTTGTTAGCATACTGCAAAAATTTATTCTTTTTATGACCTTATAATTATATATATGCAATTCTATTTTATTTTAAAAACATAAGTACAGAGTAGATAAAAGTTTAGCATCAAGATATGGTTTCATTTTAGACTCTTGATTATGTATTACAGAGAAAAGTCAAGATGAGCAGATGTTCTTGTTATCAATTGTAAATGTTTTCTAGAATCTTTAGTTGATGGCTGATTATTTACAGCCTTAGATTCCTCAATAAATATTTATGATGATATAAACATTGTCTTGACTCTTTTTGATAATAATCAAAGGATGCTTCCAGGATTTCTGCTGCTAAATTCTACTATTTCTCAATCTCTTTTAATCACGTTGAATTTAGATAACCCCATGAAACTTACATATAATTCATAGGAATTTAAAAATAGGGGATTTAGAGTATAGAGACAATTGAATCCCACAGAAAACACTGTGCATCAGTAACGGCAATTTTTCTTTAAGTATAATTTTCAATAGAAAATGTGTACACGATTCTGAATGCCAACAAATTGATCAAGAACAGTGCAAATATTTAAATATCAATGATTAAAACATACAGTTTAATATTTATAAATTGTAAAAAATGCCATCACAGTTTCCATTCCATAAAATTTAGTAAAAGTTGTTTCTTGAACTTCCCTTCTATAGATGTATCATACATTTATAATCATGATAATAAATATTGTGATCATATAATATATAATCAAACACTATGTACTTATAAAAAATAGTTATTATACTGAAATTAACAAATATATATCTCCTGTACTGAGAATAGTGTTAGAAAGTTAATCTTGGTCATAGATTTTTCTTTGTTTATCTACTTTTTTAAAACAGTAAAAAATCTAAGGTGCAGAGCATTTCATTATCCTGCAGCAGAAGTCTCAGATAATTGGTGGTAGAAAAAGGATATAAACTCAAAAGTCTGGATAAAATATGTGTCCATCATATATAAAAATACATTTGGACATATATGTCTATTATATGTATATTATATACAATAAGATTATAATATATACATCTTCATTTTAACAGCACAATATAACATTTTTCCACTTCCTCAAATATTTTTTCTTTTTATAGACTTTTTTGTAAAATTGCATAAAGTTTTCATAACTTTAATGTATAAAATTCCTCAATGGTCATTGCAGTTGCATGTTATTTGTGAGGATGTAGGCTACCTTAATTAAGTCATCTGTCTCTGATGACTACTTGTATTTTTTTCCATTTTATGCTTTTACAAATAACATTGTAATGCATAAATCCTTATGGCATTTTTCACATCTAAGACTGAATCTTTCAATAAAGTGTTTGTTGGCCAAAGAGAATATTTTAGTATACTCTTGGCTGATATCATAAAATCACATGCAAGTGAAATATACTCTAACAGTAAAATGGTGTTTCCCTAGCCTAGTAACCGAGCATAATAGATGACATAATCAAGAGGAAGCTTTTTAATGGCATAATAAAAGTTGTATGGCTTAGTGTAACTTTTCTTCAATGAACTGCGGTTCTGATGAACTATTCTTCCTCTTTATCATCTTTAATATGTTAATAGTATGACTACCTTATGTAAGCATATAAAATTGTGCAAAATTACAGCATTACTGGAATAACTGGTGAGATTTTGGCTTTAGAACAAATGCAATCTTATGTGAATTTTGAAATCTCAGCATGAGATTATTCTTTGGTATAAAGGAATTGGAATAAATGATTTGTTATTAAATTCTCAATTCTAAAATGCTATGATCTTTATCTGTTTTAAACATTCATCTAGAAACTTTGATGACAGGATAATTTAGTTCAAACAACAGTGTTAGACCGAGAATAAAATTATTTTAAGGGTAGTTTTCCAAAACATTGAAGTCTCGTTTTTATTCTTGCAAACAAAATCTAAAATAATCATTTGAAATTCTACTTCTTGAAATGAGACATAAGTTATTAACCTACAAAAGAGTAAATTGAGTGAAATATAGTATAAATAACAATGGGGAATCACTGAATTAAAATGTAATTGAGTAATTTTTAGCCACAAAAGCCTGTAAACAAATATCAACTCAGAAAGCTTTCTGTTTCAGTTTCGAATCACTCAAAAGATTCAAGGTAGCATATTCTACCACATCAATTTATTCTGTTTGTAGGAAAGTAACCTTAGTGAACTTTGGCCAATCCGTAGTTCCAAACCATCTGTTTCCAAAGGAAAATGATGCTTTCTTCAATGAAAGACATAAAAACACCGAGTATATGCCTAATTGCCCAGCTGGCTGGGTTTAGAATAAAACACTGCAAAGCTGATTGGCGAATTGATTTTGCTATTTGCTGTGGTTTTCTGCAAGCATCTAATCAATTGGATAGTTTGTGCTGACCCATTTTGGGGTTACTGTGTTCTCTGTAATATTTATCTTCAATACCATTTTAGCCTTATGTATTTTTATACATTTGTAAAATGAAAGCACTCTCTTTATGCTGATTCTAGAGCTTTTATATGCCAGATACATATAATGTAGAGGCACATATAATTTTAAAAATTAAATGTGTTCAGTCTGAAAAAATTCTATATCAAATATATTCAATATAGAAATTTTTAATTTAATTAAGCTAAGGGACAAAACTTCAGGCATAGGAATTTGAACACTATGTCAATGACAAATTTGAGACTTTTTCTATATATTTGCCCATAAATTTATAGATTTTAGAATTTGGAAGTGACCTTAAATGTCCTTTATTCCCTAATGCTTGAATTCCCTCTACAATATCTCCACCATGTGGTTATTTGGCCTAAGTCACCAGTGACAGGAAACAATATGTATCAAGAGGAATTTAATTTCATCTCTTCAGTCATTACTACTGCATAGTCTTTCTTTAGGGTAAGCTCAAAATGTATGTCTGAAACTTCTAACAATTGACTCTAATTGTACTTAATAGTGCCTGATATATTGAATCTAAATCACTTAATAACTTTGTTTATATTACAGATCTTTAAGAGAGATATCTTGTGTCGTCCAAATCCTGTACAATTCTTACTGATACCTTCTGAACCTTCTATAGTTTGCTAATATTCTTATTGAAATAGGGGCTTTGCCACTGTACCTTATTTGTTCTGCAGTTTCTGATTACTAGAGTAAAGGCAAATTACTACTTTGTCTGCCAACTTTCTCAACATGGTACTTCATTTAATGGAGACATCCTCAAAGGATATTGAGAATACTCCTGAACTGCTGTCTATAGCTCTAAGTTGCTATCAAATATATCCCCTTTCTGTAATTATACCATTTGTTTTTGGCTTTAACGACTAGAATACATTTAAACTGGTCCATATTGCTAAGATACTTTCAGCTTTTAGATTCTTATACAAATGAAAGCTAAATGAATTTGACTTAAAATGTTTAATATTTCATATATTTAACTATACTAGTTAATAGCTGCTTGTAATGAAAATAATAGTTATGACTTAAAGAAATAAATTTTAGTCTTCATTCATGTGGAAATATTTGGGAAGTATATACTTCAAGTGTGTCAAAGAAATTTTAAGATACCAGCATCAACATAGTTATGTTTTGTAACTCATTTATGTTTACTTTTTAAATTTGTAAATATCTGTGGTTATACATGAGAAAAAGAAACACAAGAAAATGTATTTATTATTGTACCTGACAGTAGGGTCAACTAAAAAAACTGAGATTTCTCTTACTGAGGAGAAAGAAATTAATACATACTAAAGAGAAAAAATAGAATACACGGCCCAAGAATCCACAGAACATGAATAAGAATTTTTCATCTATTGGGAATACATAAAATTGTATCAAATTCCAAAAAGTCAGAAATCACAGAAAGACCATATTTCATATTTACAAACATTAACGCTTGCAATGCTTGGTAACGCAAACTCTTATGCTCCTAGTGGAAGTGTAAATTTAACATTTTTGAAAGCCACTTTCGTTATTATATAATCATTTATTAAACATTTATAACTTCTTACTCAACAATTATATTCTTAGACTCTCTTGAATATTTTCAACAGTAGAGAGGCACTAAATGTTTGCAATAACTTATTTCTGGAAAAAATATTCTAAAGATAGTAGAAAATATACAATATTTTACATAGTCGTCACCTTCACAACAGTAACAGTAAACCTTAAACAAATGATATTATATGATATTGAAAAAGTCATAGAAAAATAAAGATTATAATGTTTTTTACATAAGCAAAACCAAACTATAAATAATTTCTTATTAGTAATACTACCATGAATGCATTGCTTTTAAAATTTAATTAGTGTAATGATGACAAAATTAGTAAAAGGGAATTCCTTGGGGATTCAGAGGGAGATAAAGACCTTTGGTGGAAAATGGGTAACACAGCCTATTTGCTAATAATTCAGATCTCAGGTTGAGGACTGAATACATCGTTAAACACATATGTTGATATTGTATGTACTCTTTTGTTAGAACATACTTTATTTAAAATATCTAAAAAATCAGGCAGAAATTAGATATGTTTTGTTTAATAGAAATTTATGTGAACTAATATAATAAAGATGTTTAAAACAAAAAGGCAGAGACCATAAAGAAAATGCATACAATCTAAAAATGGCATAATTGTGAGTGTACGTAATATTTAATATATAAAGAACTAAAATAACTAAAGAATAATATGTAATAATATGAACTACACTTTATGTGATTGTCCTAATACGTCTGAAATAAATAATACAGGCAATAAGCAAAAAAAAAAAATTAGAAAGGCAAGGGGGATATTTTTTGCATTATTTTCTGCATTTATTCATAGTAGAAAATATCTAAAACAGTGTTTGTAAAATTGGTCAATAAAATGCTTTTTTAAAAATGAATAGAAGCAATAATTATAATGGAACAATTACGGCACTTGTTGAATTCAGAGAGAGTAATATAAACAAAAATAACTAGACTGAGTAGTTGAAAATTTCCACAGTGTATACACATTAAATAAGACAGTAGATTCTGAGGAACTTGTCATACAAGTGTTTTCCAAGACGAACAAACATTTCCAATAAATTTTAACTTGACAAATGAGCGATGTTTTGCAACATGATCCCTATGTGATGTCTCATCTGTCATGATTGCAACTGAGCCAATGGCTCCCCTTCCTCTTCTTCTCCTCTCCCTCTGGCTCCTGTTTCCCTCCGGCTTCAGCTCTTGCTGAGGGATTGTGGGTGCTCTCCCAACAGCAACAGGGTATGGAGGACATCTTGTCTGTAGAGAAGGAGGAGAAAAAGGCCAAGGAATCCGTCACTTCAAATAAGATGAGGGAGGGCCAGGGATCTAGCTCAGTGGCCTAAGCGCCTGCCTGGTAAGCTCAAGGTTGTGAGTTCAATCCCTGGTGCCAGAAAAAAAAACAAAAACAAAAAACCACAAATAAGATTAGGGAGATGTGTAAAATGTGGGAAACTGCAAAATTTTGTAGAGAAGCACCATTCTAATAAGACTGTAGCATTGTGAAAGATGAATCTGTTTAACCACAATGCAATGTTATATTTCCATGAAATCCTCAAAAGGCAAAAGCAAGTGTTATATGAATATTTTTGGGTTGTTGAATGAATCATCTCAGTTTCCACTATTTCTTTTGAAAAAATTGGCTTTGATATACAAGTGCATTAAATTACATTTCTTTTTTCTTTTCTTTTCTTTTTTTTCTTTTTTTTTTTTTTTGTCTTTTTGAGACAGGGTCTCACCATGCAGTTCAGGATGGCCTTGGGCTCACTTTGCAGCCCAGGCTGGTCTTGAACTTGCAATGATCCTCCTACCTCAGCCTCCCAAGTACTGGGATTACAGGAGTGCGCCATCACGCCCAGCACAAGTATATTTCTTGAATTTATGCTTGCAAACCAAGGTTTTACTGTACATATTTACATAAACATATGAACATTTTATATATATATATATGTATACATATATACATTTAATTATCTAGCTATATGAAATACTAAATATTCAGTTTTTTAAAGATTCTGATGACCAAATGTTATGAATTGAATTTAATAAAATTAAAAACAAATTACAAAGAAATTACCAAGAATATATTGATTACTTGAAAATAAGAATATACTACCATGTGCTGAGGAAATAGCTCAGTGGCATAAGCATCTACCTGCCAGGCACAAGGTCCTAAATTCAATTCCTGGCTAAAAAAATACTACCTATCACTTCTGCATTAAAAACATGAAAATGGAACTGTAAATTAGCCACATTTTATATAAATCACATATGGTTAACAAAATAGTATATAGGAAAATGTGAAAGCTTATCTTCCTTTTTAATTAAAAAATAGAGATATTAGAAAATAACTCATTTTAAGACATTAGAAAGTCAAAATTTATAAGGGTAATACTGAATTAAATAAGTAAAATGTACTATTGTTTTTCTAAGCATAAAAGTATCATTTCAAAGTTTTGTGAGATGGAAGAAGCAATAAAGAGGATAAAAAAGTGCTAAAAGAAATTAAACCAGATATGACAACAGATAAAAATTAGAATGAAAGATTTGTTTATATTAAAAATTTTACAAATTTATACTAAATGAATAATTCACTACTGAATTAAAAATACCAACATTTAAACATGAATAATTCAAACATATATTAAAATACGAAACTTTTATTTAAGATCTATCAGTAAGTAATTCATTATAGTAGCATCATTTCACAGTCAAATTCTTTATGAAATTTGAAGGATACATCAATCCAAATATGGATAAAGTTGTTAAGCTACCTGATTTGTTTAGGGAACATGCATGTTATAATAAAATATCATAACAAAAACATATACTACCCCATAAATATCACTTAAAAGTATAAAATACTAAAATTGTTTTAATGAGTAACAGGGACTAAAATAAAATTTTGTTCTATTATTATCACTATTCTTCAGGCATTGCATAATAAGATAAAAATATATAAACATTATTTATGTATATAATAGCTATAAATACATTGCATCATATTTGACACCATGTTGCAAAAATAAAAAAATGAACATGCTCTATCCCAGGTGACTATACATGACATTCTGAGAAAACCTGAAACAAAACAAAATGAAATTATAACCAGATCTGTGTAAATTTTTAAATGTTACATTAGTTTTCTGGTATTGTGTCAAAATACACAAGGTAAACTCTTTAAAGGAGGAAAGATCAATTTTGACTCATGGTTTCAGAAGTTTCTGTACATAATGAGTTGACTCCTTTGCTTTGGGTCTCATGAGTCAGAGCATCATGACAGGATCATACAGCAGAACAATGATGATTCACCATAACCTGAAAGCAGAGTGGGAAAAGGAGGGCGAACAGAAGAAGGAGAGGGAGAGAGGAAAGAAAGAAGGAGGTAACCAAGGAAGGAAGGAAGGGAGGGAGGAGAAAAGGATGAAAGGATCTGGGGTCCTATAACCCCTTTAAGGTCTGCCACTAATGATTGCACTTTCTTTCAGTAAGCTCCAAATCCTAAAGGTTCCACCACCACTCAAATGTGGCACAGGTTGATAACAGCTTTATCATATAGACTTTCTGGGAACATTTAAGAAGCAAAGTATAACAAGTAGAAGCACAAAATGGTACTTTACATTTCATGACTATGGTACATACCAATAAACACATATTCAACATACCATTATGTTTCTTCAAAAGTAGAGTAAAATAGGAGACTGAAGAAATGATACAAGAAAAAGTATAGAAAAGAAAGAAAATGAAATAAGATAGCAAAACATAAAAGGAAGACTTATATAGCATCATTAGGTGATGAATCAATAATTATGACTGTCTTGGTTACTTTTCTCTCATTGCTGGGACAAAACACCTGACACCCAAAGTGAAGCAAGGAAAAACATATTTAGCTTACAGTTTTTGGAAATTTCAGTCAATAATAAACTGGCTCCAAGGCAGGGTGGCATGGCACTGGGGCAACACTTCCAGGCAGCAGCCAGAGCAAAAGAGCAAAGTGCAAGCCTCTTCTCTACCCTCAAATTGTACACAGACCACCCCCCACCCACCTTCAGGGTGGGTGTAACACTCACAAAATCTCCTTGCCCTCCTTTGCATAGGCTGAGGATATTTACAAAGTAAGAACCCTGGCTCCCTGCTGAGTCTCTCAGTTAAACTTCTAAACCTC
>RJWT010028502.1:0-15197 GCA_004365215.1 Cuniculus paca | reverse complement strand
GACTTTGGGGGGATATTTTAAATTCATGCACTATAACATGAAAAATGAGCATTCAGAGTAAGTTTGAGCGGCAGATTCTGAGAGTGATATTTGCATATTTATTTGAATATGCATATTGCATATTGACTGCATCTTCCTGATTCTTTCTGCAATGCTCATCTGAGCACCCTGCAAGGGCACCAGTCTGAGGACCCTGTTGTAATCACCTGATTTGTGGCAGTACACAGTGGGTTCTACACTGAGAAGACAAAGTTGACTCTTCAAGAAAGACTGGACCTGCGCAGTGACCTCAAGCCTGTCAGAGGTTAACAGAAAAGAGTTAGAATGTAGGAAAACTACAGGAACTCTGAGGGACTCAAGGTGAGAGGGAACGGAGAACCCCAGATAGAGGAGAGGCTGGCAGACAGTGCTGAGGCCCAGAGGGCCTGGCAGGGGCCCTCTACCAGCGGGAGGCTCTGCCCCATGATGGATGGGGTCTGGGCAGCACTTTTCTGTTTCCATTTCACTAGACTCTGTTTGCGTTATTTACATTTTAAAATATTATGAGGTGCAGCAGAAAGAGGGAAATGGTATGAGATGCAGCAGAAGTTTGACAGTAACAAATACAACTAGGTGGCAAAATGAAAACAAGGTAAGAGATTAGAATATTAAGAAAAACAAGGTACTTCTTTAAAAAAAAGAGGAAGAGAAACTAAAGTCAAGGGAAGAATTTGAAGAGTATGAATTTTACTACCACGCTAGGAATTGGAAGGTGGCACAAGAAAAAGATTACTGTTCATTGGGAGGGGAAAAATCGAGGTTTGGGGGAGGGGCTAAGCTTAAACAGTTTCGAGAAGTGCTTTATAGGTGGAATATCACAAAGCTATGAATTAAAAATTAGAAATATAGGCCTTGGGAGGGGCCTCTGCCAGTTCTGGGCCCAAAGTTCAGCTGAGAGCTTCCCAGGAACCCTCTTGCAGAAATGTAGTCAGGGCTCCCTGATCAGCCCTGCCTCCTTCCTCCCGCAATGTGTGCTCAGACTTAATCTGCTAGTGGCTGCTGGGCACAGGCAGGTGAGGCTCATAGTGGGCACATCAGAGCTTCTCACACCAGTCTGTCCCCCACTCCCCCACACTTTGTAACTTGCTAACCTCACATTACCCACCACTCCCTCAAGACCCCAACAGTAGCAAATACTCATTCTGTTGCCTCTGCCATTCACTCTCTAGCCTCTCCTTTCTGCTCATCTCCTAAGGACCCACCTCCTCTGTCTGGGTGGGGTTACCTGCCCAGCCTTATGCTCTCCTAGCAGTCCTACATTTGTCTCTGGACCTTACACGTGAAACTGTGTTTACCTGTTGTCCTAGTGTCTGCACAAGTGGTTAAGAGCACGGACTCTGGAGCAGATGGCTTGGATTCACATTTCGGTTATGCAAACTTGAGCAGTTAGCTTTACCTCTTTGGTTCCCCTTCAGGTAGAAGAGGAGAATAACAACAGTGCTTGGTCCACAGCTGCTGCAAGTGCCATGTAAAACCATCAGCTTGGTTCATGGGCTCAGCTGAGATCCAGTGGTGAAGAGGGGGAACTGTTTAATTCATTCTTGGGTTGCCTGCCTGGGTTAGGGGCTGGTGTTCAGGTAGCACTACTGAATAGAGCTAGAACAGATGCTCTGGATCAATAGGGGAGATGGTCAGTTTAATTGATGAAGAGGTAAAAATTATCAAACACCAGCTCCCGTGAGAATAATAATTGTTTCCTTCTCATCTATTTTGTTTTGTGATGCTAGAGATGGAACCAAGGGTCTTTCACACACCAGGCAAACACTTTACCACTGAGCTATAGCCCCATCTCTATTTTCTTGATCGTAAGAAGAAAGCATGCTAAAATGTAAGAAGTACAAGAATAAAGTAAAACTACCAATAGCTAGGGTGACTATAATTTATCATACAAATAAGCACACTTTTGAGAGTGAGTTAGAGTGCTCTTAAAATTACACCGTCCTTGGCCAACCAGTATATATGGCCAGCCATCTGTATGCTGCACTCCCCAGAGATGGCCTCAGTTGACATTTTTTTTACATAGTCTTTTAGTCTTTTTTTTAAAATGCTTATTTTGTAAATACTGTTTTATAACTTGCTTTTCTTTTACTTAGCAACAGGTCATGAAATCCTTTCATGCCAACAAATATAGATCTTTATCATTTTAAAATGACTGTATACTACTTATTTGGTTTAATTTAATTTAATTTAACTGATCCTGTATTGATGGAAACTTAGATTGTTCCAATCTTTGAGAATGATAAAATATTTATAAAGAAATTTCAAGCTTCCTGTTACTACTTTGTGGATTGAAATTTTGCAGGGGCAATATTCAGATGGCCAATTATTTTCTCTCAGGTGCTTTGCCCTCTATGGTGCCTGTGTCTGTAGCCTCCAGGGATTTAGTTACGAACTTAAGGACTAGCTAGTTATTCGCCCTGTGGGCATGTGCAGAGAGAAGTCAATGTGTCCTCATCTTCAATTAAATGCTATTAAAAATAGAGCTATTTTATTAAAACACCTAAACAGAAATAGTAACGCATATTACTGACAATTCTATTTAAGTAGATAACACACAATTTCATCAAGAGATAAGGAACTGTGAACGCCAATATTTAATTAGGCACTATTTTTACTGGCCCTGAATTCTATTGCTACTTGAGTGAAATGTTTAGTTCATTCATTCATTTAAAATCTACTGGTCACACACCTATGCGGGTCATAGCGTTTTTGATTTTTAAGTCAAATACAGTAAAATTTCTTTTATGGAGATTCTGCAGGCTCATTAAAAACTTTTACTGTACTCATGTTTGATGTCCATTCAAATACCTCACTTTAATTGAGAATACTGGCTACTATTTCTGTCAATGATTTTATCCTGTGTGGAAATCCAAGGAATACCAGCTCCTCGATATCCTCAAGGGATATGTAGCCAAGAAAACTTTGCAGTCTCCAAATTTGGGAACTCCATAAATGTACTTTGCGGAGAGTATTCTGCTGATGAAGATAGATAGAGCTAAGTAAGTAAGCTGGGCTGCAGTGCAGATTCTGGGCTCTCAGAGAACCCAGCAAGTTGTAGTGGCACAGGAGGCTGAGGATTTCTAGATGCACTGACTATTTATGATTGTTTCTAAGCAGGATAATGAGCCAAGATGAGCCAAAAAGAGCTCAAAGCTGGAAGGATGTATGAAAGATATGCAAGGAGTATTGGAGAGGAAAAGGTTAAAGATGACCAAGCTAAACAGAAACAGGCCTGTGATAGTCAGAGGTGACATGATGAATCTCCTAAGTGAGTGCTGTGGGTTAGGCAGTGGTGGCAAACCTATGGCACGCATGCCACAGCAGGCTGTTTGTTATCACTGAAAGCTTTAAAAGGTTTGCCATCACTGGTTTAGAGGATGGGGATGGGGAATTCTTGTGTTTTCCTAAGTCTCGTGTTGTGCTGATAATATTTGGAGGTGGGGCCTTTGGGAGGCAATTAGGATTGGATAAGACCATCCCCATGATGGCTTCCATGGCTATGTAAGAAACAGAAGAGAGACTGGAGCCAACATGCTCACTCAGTCTGGCCGTGCTACTCTCTACCATTTTACTGCAGCAGTAAGGCACCCATCAGATGCTGGCTTCATGCTCTTGGACTTCCCAGCTTCAGGCGTTCTTTTGTAACAACAGAAAATGGACTCAGACAGTGAATATATCAGTTTTACGTTGCTGTGTGTGATGGTTAATGTCGAATGCCAACTTGATTGGATTGAGAGATGTCTAGGAGTTAATGAAGCACATTGCTGGGTGTGTCTAGGTGTGTCTGTGAGGATATTTCCAGAGATGATTGGCAGTGGGACAGCAGACTGAGGGAGAGAAGTGCCCAAAATATGGATGGCACCATCCAATACAGACTGGAGTTCCAGAAGGAACAAAAATGGATGAAGGAAGAAACCTCGTAGCACAGGGTCTTTCCTTTTCCCTCTGATTCCTGGCTGCCGTGAGGTGAGCAGCTTTCCTCTGCTGTGTCCTTCCACCACAGTGTTTCCAACTCACCACAGGCCTAAATCAAGTAAGCCAGCTAACTATGGACTGAAATTTCTGAAACTGTGCGCCAAAATATATATTTCTTCCTTTAAGTTGGTTCTGTCAGATATTTTGTTGTAGCAATGGAATGTTAACCAGTACCCTGTGTAACAAATAATCATGAACCTTGTGGTTTGAAACAGCATCCACTTGTCCGTTACAGTTTCTTTAGGTCAGAAGTCTGGACACAGTATTGGGGATGTCTGCTTATGGTCTCTCCTGCAGTTAGGATCAAGGGGCAATAGGGTTGTGTTCTCATCTGGAGCTGAGGGTTCCCATCCACATTCATTCAAGTTGTTGGTAGAACTCAGCTCCTTGTAAATGCAGGACTGACCCCCATCTTTCTGCTGGCTATTGGCCAGAGAATCTCAGGCTGCTCTCAGACCCCCTGCATAGACAGTTTACAACATGACCATTTGCGGTCTACCAGGCCAACAGGACAGTGTGTTGCTGCTTCTTGTCTCTTGTAAGAACTTAAATGAATAGGTCAGGCTCACCCAAGACAATCTCTCTTTTGAGTAACTCAAAGCCAACTGATTAGTGGTTTTAATTATGTCTCCAGAATCCACTGTGCCCTCTATTGTAACATAATCACAGGGATGAGACACTTTCATAGTTACAGGTTCTGCCTCCTCCTAGGGAAGGGCGTCCTATAGGACATGCACACCAAGGTCCAGAAGTCTTGAAGGATATGGTAGAATTCTGTCTACCATCATAAGATAAATGAAAACAGCTAGAAACTTTTATTGTGGTCTCAAAGTCACTTGGGTTCATAAATAGAAATGCAGTAATCATTGCACAGGGAGAGGGGGGAGACAAATATTCTGGTTATAACAATTACAAATCTTGAAGTACAGAAAGAAAATCTCTGGGTGCCATGCCATTGGGCCATCCCCTTCATCAAAGCCACTTGAGAAAGTGGTACATGGGGGACAACATGGCAGAGTTGGAGTGGGGACTGCATTTCAGTTCTTTCCACCAAGTCCCATTGGGCCCATTTCCTAAGCCCACTAGGCTAGCTCCAAGGGGTAACTGTGGTTGGCAATGTCCAAGCCCCCAGGAGAACGTCTTCAGGACATGAGCACAGCATGGTCAGGATGGCATGTGGATTCTGGAGCCTGAGGTGGGTCCATGTGTGGAACGGGGATGGAGAGAGGATTGGCAAAATTTCAACTTAACTGTCAGTATGCCAGATGAGCAAGTTCACACTTAACCTCTGCCTTCACTCTTAATGGACAGACATTCGAGGTATGCATGAAATGTCTCTGATAAGAAGGCTCTATCTTGGGGTTGGGGATTTAGCTCAGTGGCATAAGCACCTGCCTGGCAAGCGCAAGGTTGTGAGTTTGATTCCTGGTACCAGAAAAAAAAAAAGGCTCTATCTTAGACTTGCTGCATGTCCTCTTCCTCACCAGAGGTTCTCATGGCGAGGGCAGTCAGTGAGGCACTTCACGTGCGAGAAGCCTCATGGGTCACCGTCTTCCATGGGGCTATGTTTTCACTTCACGCACTTCAAGCTGCTAAGTGCTCCATTGACACAGATGTTGGCAGTCCTTCAGTGGTAAACTAAAGGGAGAGGGGAAGTATAGAGATAGTAGGGGGCTTCCAGTCTGGGGGAGATACCTTGATCAGCCAGACTCCTGCAGGGGAGACCGGTGGGGAGGAGAGCAGAAATCTATGCCATCATGGAAACCAATTATATAAATCCAGATAAAGAGATTTAAACTCTGAGCTAAGCACAGATGAGGCTCTAACCTCTGAAACTCTTGTCCCTGAGCCCTCTGTCTTGTGCTATCTATAGGTTGAACAAGTTAAATCTATGTTGGCAAAGTTAAGGGACGACTTCCACTTGCAAGC
Source organism: Cuniculus paca (assembly GCA_004365215.1). Taxonomy (NCBI): domain Eukaryota; kingdom Metazoa; phylum Chordata; class Mammalia; order Rodentia; family Cuniculidae; genus Cuniculus; species Cuniculus paca. Next base: position 9,254 of record RJWT010028502.1, on the reverse strand, counting down.
ACTGAAAACAGTCAGCTTCAGAAAAAAATCTGGTGAAACCAAACAAGCAGCAACACTGTGAAATGCCAGAGTCTAGAGGAACGTAAGCCTCCCAGAACCTAGGAACTTACAAAACAGTGGAGGAGGGGAGAGGCCTGGATACAGCCTCTGCGCTTTGTAGCCGCCCTGATGCTGGGAAGGTGGCTTGGCTCAGTCATTAGTGACGTGAAGCAACGTCCAGGGTCCTCTTGCTGGGCTTAGGATTTAGCTACATGCCTCAGTAGAATGGCAGCTGGCTCAGGTCATGGGCTTCAAAGTCACTCATGAAGAGTGCTGCATTATTGATGAGCACTGAGGGTCAACTCTTTTCTCTGCATAGAGGCCTGGGTTGAAAAATTGGAAGAAGGGGTTTAGCCTTCTGCCTGCCTTCTAATGGCCCACTCTTTGCCAGGAACTATTCTAAGTGATTGATGTAGGTGTGGCTATCCCTGTTTTTACAGATGGAGAAGCTAAGGCATAGAGAGGTCAACTGTGTTAGGCTACATGAATAACAAGTGACGGAACTGGGATGTGAGCTGGGATTTAGAACCACGGGAGGGTCAGTGCTTACAGGCCAGGCTGTTCTGGTCTTCTGTCATGCTGGGCTGCCTCATTCCACCAGAACCGGGCACCCACAGAATTTGGCTCTCTTTTCCAAGATATGCAATACCCACAAAATAAGTAAAAATGTCTAGTGCGCAGAAGTCAGAAAAGGAGAGCATGGGGCTGCTGGGCGGTAATAATGGGCCCAAAGAGGTGTCCTTTTCTCTCCACTGCACACTGTTTGCAGGATTACTGATTGCAGCATTACAGAAATGCCACTTTCCACTTCAGGGCAATTGGTACTTGCAGCACCAGATGGCTGTCCTCAGGGTTCACCGCAGCTAAGCATAAATATAAAATCCACCATTTCTGAGGGGGGCCCGATGATGCCCAGGTGTGTGGTTCCCGAGCAATTTTATCTCAAGTAAATCAGTAGGTCCATATTAAGAGACACATGTTAATTTATTGCAGCACGATTTTATGTCTTTGTCAGTCATTAGCAAAATTTCGTACCCGAAATTCTTTCTCCTTTAATCTTGATGGGATTGGCATTACACATAACTTGGCGATTAAGACAAGAATATCTTGCAGATAGGGAGGTCGTTAATCGGAAGGGTTTTTGCAGTGTGAAATGCAATTGCTCAGTGACAGGTATGTCGGGATCCCCCAAAGCCTTCTTAATCTGCCATAAAGGGAGCCAAGGAAAGGTTTGATTATTTTGTTAACACAAATAAGAAGTCCTTTTTGCAGCTCAGCTCTCTTTGCAGCTCCAATTCTTTCACCATTTGTTCAGATAAACTTTCCAGCCCCTGGAGGGTCAGCTCATCAACAGCTTCTCTCCCTCTGTGTTCTCAATGACAGACCTGGGATTTGGGGTCTGCAAACACAGAAGGTGAGGGTAAAGCGAACATGCTCTCTCTCTCCAGTGTTGCTCTGTGGGCCTCTGTGACCTGCTCTTTCTGTGGATTCATTCGCATAGGGGGCTGATGTGAATGTTTCCACACATCTTTTGGATTGATAGCGTCACTTATCAGTTCTGGGACCCAAGTGATGTTGCTGCATCAGCCAGTCCTGCAACAAACCAGGATTTAGGAGGCTCCAGTTCTAATCCAACTTTGTCACAGTAGTCATGGGATCTGTGGCAAGGCATCCCCATTGCCTCAGTTTCCCTAAATTGATCTAAAGATTACTAAAGTTCTTTCAAGTTTTTTGTTTGTTTGTCTGCTTTGAGACAGGGTCTCATGACATAGTTCAGACTGCTCTTGACCTCACAATGTAGCATAGGCCGGCCTCAAACTTGCAGCAATTCTCCTGCCTCAGCCTCCCAAGTCCTGGAGCTCTTTCAGTTTTAAATGCTGAATTCTGTAATTGCTGCTCTACAATCTGTTGGTCCAGAGGCCCTCAGTGAAGACTCTCATAATTAGCTCACTATTTTGCATGCTTTGCCACTTAATGTCTGTTACCCTTGCTCAGACAATGATGTAGTGGATAGAGAGACAATAGGTATTGTTGAAAGGGTGGTTCTGGTGCTGGGATTCCTAGTTCAAATCCCGGCTCTGTGTGACCTTGGGAAAGTTTTTGATTTAATTTTCTCATCTAAACCTTGACATGAAAATAATAGTACTAACCTCACAGAAGACATATGAAAATTAAATAAACTGTTGTGCATAAATACTTAACACAATTGTTGGTCTAAATACTAAATGTTAGTTGTACGATTAATTTTATTATTTCCTATAACTTGGAAAACCCACGGGCTCACATTTCTATTACAAATATAGCCAGCAAACCACTTCCTCCACCAACCAAAATTTATTAATCTTTAGAGATTGGCATAGAAAAGTGGCAAACCCCCCTTCCTCCCAGAGCCCATGTTTTATGAGGGTCCCCCTAATTAAGGATGATGAAGGTGAAGACAGGAACATTTCTGGATTGTGCAGCAGGGCTTCCTGGGGGGCAGGGCCATGATGTACTTCCTGCTTTCCTGGAATCCAATACCCTCACCCCCAACTCAGGTACCCTCCTTGTGTGCAGCTGTCTGCTCTCAAAACCTGTGGATCCCTTGTAGAAACTTCCATGGATTCATGACAGTGAGGGATCTTTGTTTTTTTCTCCTTCATCATTTTCTCTCTTTCCTCCTTGGCTTTTCCCCACTTTTCCTCCCCAGGGAGTCTCTCTGGTTCCTCTCTATTCTAGGGGATCATTCACCATTGATTTGGTTTCATGCCTTGCAAAAAAAAAATAAATCTGTCCCTCTGCACCTTTCAGCAAAACTATCAGCCCAAAAAAGTTTAGAAAAAAAAATTCATTATCTTTAATGGAATTTCTTTACCAGTCCTGGCCAAGAGGGACCTGGGTTCCCTGGAAATCTAAATTAATGAGTACCCTACCATGGGGTGTGAAGGGGAGGCCAAACAAACTGAGATATAATTTCTTTTTGAGCTTCAAATGAAAGGCAAGAGTTTTCAACAGGAAATCTAAAAGAATTGTCTATCTAGGAAAAAGATTTTAAAGCATCCAGAAGAACCCCAGGACTGTTTGGAATCCATTTTGAGCCAAGTGGAAATATTTGGATGAGTGAAACGACTGCTCTCTTTTAATCGGCATCTGGTTGATCAGGGATTGCTATCTACAACCATGAGAGGGCTGTCAGGAAAATCAGCATATAGAACATTTCACTAACAAATTCCTAATTTCATCTGTGCCAGCAACAAAACTTATTGTGCTCATTTTGGCTCCCAAATGAAAGAGCAACTGCTGGGTACCTTTGGGGTCTCAGAAGGAGATTTAGATAGGTTTGTTAGTCTATTAGAAAGTGGGGGAGCAGGTCTTCCCTTCAGCTGTAAACTCTAGAAGTCTATTAGAAATCTCCATGTAGAGCTCAAATCTCTTTCCCCTTTGATTCAATCACCCGGAGTCATTAGGCTGAACACTGCATACTATAAATAATTAAAACGTGGAAACCATGTGCGGTCACCTGATGCAGCCCCTGGGGGAAGGGGTAACACAAAGGATGTCTAACTTTGGGCCGAGTTTCTCACTGATGGCCGGGGTGTTAAAACTGCATCTCTAGGGCTGGGGGTATAGCCTAGTGGCATGGTACCAGCCTGGCAAGTGCGAGGTCCTGAGTTTGATTCCCGGTACCCCCCCTAAAAAACCAAAAACCAAAAAAACCAAACAAACAAAAAAATTGCATCTCTAGCCCCAACTCGATCCTCTCTGCAACAGCCTTGCATTGCAAACCAGCACGGTCTCGGCATCTGCTGTGCCGGGAACACTCCTTAGAGCTCACCCTGGAATCACAGCCTGCCTCTCTAGGCCGGATTTCCCTCCAGATATTATGTTTCAAGAATGTCCCTCCAGTCACCATGTCACCAAATACGGCAGATGATATTGTCTAAAAGAAGTTGTGTGTTAGTTCTGAAGGCTATCACGGCAATATCACAAACTGTGGTTTACAACAGCACACACGTATATTCTCACAACTCTGGAAGGCAGAAGTCTGAACATCAAGGTGCTGGTGAGTCCATGCTCCCTCCAATGGCCAAGGAGGAATCCTTTTGTACCTCTTTTGGCTTCTGGAGGCTTCTGGTGGCTTTTTGGCTTGTAGCAGCCTCACTCCAGTTTCTCTCTCAGTCTTCCTTGAATCTTCCTCTTCTGTGTCTATGTGTCAAACCCTCTTTTGTTAAGAACGCCTGTCATTGGATATAAGGCCCACAGTAATCCATTGTAACCTCATTTTAATTATTTATCTGCAAAGGCTCTCTCTCTTCAAATAAGCTCACATTCTGAATGTATTAGTCAGCTTCCCCAAATATCTGATATATGCAATTTGAAAGAGGAAAGGTTTGTATTGGCCCACAGTTTCAGAGGTTTCAGTCCTTGGTTAACAGGTTCCAAGGCAGAAGGGCCAGGGATCTAGCTCAGTGGCCTAAGCGCCTGCCTGGCAAGCACAAGGTCGTGAGTTCGATCCCTGGTGATGCAAAAAAACCCAAACAAACACAAAAACAAGAAACAAAAAACAAAACAAAACAAAACAAAAAACAAAGGTTCCAAGGCAGAAACATGATGGAAGGGCATGGCAGCGAAAAGCTGCTAACCCCATAGCAGCCAGGAAGCAGAACACAGGGGAAGAGTCAGAGAGGAAGGGGCAAAAGATCAGATATGGTTGTCAAGGTCATGCCCCACCACTACGCTGATAGAAATGTGCTTTACTAATCTCCTAGGCATCTCTCATGCCAACCAAGCTGACAAATAAGATTAACTGTCACACCGAGATTCTGAGTAGACATCAATTTGGAAGAGAGGGGGGATCATTCAACCCATTATGGGCCACGGTAATCTATCCTATCCCATATGATCTTCTAGAACCTCGCCACTCTCCCATTAAGAGTTGAAATCTATGCCCAGTCCCCAACCTTGGTGGACCTTTATGACCACTTCAGTTAACAGTATGGTGAAAGTGATGCTGTGTGATTTCTAGAGGAGGTTGTAATTCCTAGAACATGGAGTCTAAAATCTTTAGAGCACTGTTACTCTTCTTTCCACATCCCCCTCTCCCCATTCTACCTCTAACTAGTTAATCCACAGTTCTCCTCCCTTCTTCCTCCACATAGTGGAGCACTGAATTATTTTATTCTGGATTGATCACTAGCATTTTAACTGACCTCTACTTTGGGCTTTCCCTTACTCCATTCTACCAAGTAATCTCTGTAGCATACTTTGGCTTTACCACTGTCCTGTTCAAAACTCACTGATGGCTCTCCCTTACTTAGGGAATTTGTTTGTTTTAACATTCTTTAACTGACAGTCAAGGCTTCAATTAGGCCTCAGTTTACCTTTTCTACTTTATCTGCTATATACTTTCCATAAAAATTCTATGCAACCAACAAGCTAGACTACTCACTGTTCCAAACACATCTTGAATTGGATCTTTTGCCTTGGTACCTTGTTTGCCCTTTCAATCTTTGATGCTTTTGAGCACCTTTTCATGCCAGGCAATGTACTGCAAGCTAGAGAACACTGGAATTCTGCTTCCTCTCCATCTTCTCACTTCATCTAACTGGAATTTGATCTATTTGCCAAGGGACAGCTCCAAATCCTACTTCCTTCATGAAACCTCCTTATATTTCTTTTTTAGCCAAAAATTTTGAATTTTTTATTTTAAAAAGAATAAAGCCAAACAAAATAAAACAGAATAAAGTCAAACAAAACAAAACAGTGAAAGTGATACAGGACTTCAAAACAAGATAATAGGAAGTCAACAATGGTTACCATAATGCCTCTTGTTATCTTCAAAATAGCTGCCTGTACCATCAGACATAATAAAATCAAACAAAATGGAACAGAATAAAACCAATCAAAACATAACAATGAAAATGATACAGGACTGCAAAACAAAATGATAGGAAATTAGTAATGGCTACCACCTTCAGAAGGAAATCCTTTAAAAAATTCTTTCCAAAAGAGTTAAAGACATCACAGTACAGCAATGCACTCCTACCAATGTTGATAACAGTACAAATCATAACAGCTAAATCTTGAAAGCAGCCTATATGCCCATCAACAGGTGAATGAATAAAGAATAACTTAAAGAGCAAAATAAAAGACAGAGAGCAGGAAACAGGGAGGTAGATCTTTTTCACATGAAAGATGGTCTAGAGATGGAGAGAAAGAGAAGGGACAGTAAAAGAGATTAATACGTGATATGTACACATACCAACTCCCCATGATGAATGTATTCATTATGTATTGTAAACATGTACCAATAAAAAAATTAAATGCCATAGGATTTGTATGTAACCCATTCACATTCTTCTGTATTCTTTAAATCATCTCCAGATTACTTAAGATACCTAATACAATGTAAATGCTATGTAAATAGGTGCTATACTAGATTATTTAGGGAATATCGACAAGAAAAATTTTGTACATGTAAAGTGCATATACAAATTTTTTCTTAAAAATATTTTTGACCCAAGATTGATTGAATCATCTGATGTGGAAGCTGAGTATACCAGCCGTGTGTATATAATATGGAATGGTTATATTCAGCTAATTAGCGCATACATTATCTCACACACCTGTCGCTTTTTGTAGTGAGAACAATTATAATCCATTCTCTCAGCAATTTTCAAGAATACAATGCATTGTTATCAACCATAGTCACCATTTTGTACCATTGCATATTCTATTTCTTTTGATTCTCTCACAGCCCCTGTTTTATTTTAGGAATATGTATGCTCCTCAATATTTATTCGGCAGATCTTCACGAGAAGACAAAATTAATTCCCCAAATTAGTGTTGGTTTCCTTAGAAAAATCAGTGCTTTTGCACATACTGCTCTGGGAAGTTGCTTCCTTCCCGTGAATGGATGAGAGGCGCTGAGACTTGAAATATCAGAAGACGTGAATTCTAAAAAGAATTGCATTCTGGGAGGAATTCCCTATCTCACACTCTTTAACTCATCTTTCGTTTTGGGAATAGGATTGTGAACCCTGAGTTTCCTGGGATGTCATTATACATGCTGGGATTTAATCATGCAAGACTCCCCCCTCCCCTAAAGTGCCCCCAGGGACCATAAAGACATTACTGTGCAAAGAGGTAGGCTCTTAGAAAAATCCAAGGTTTGAGCTATAGTTTCGCGACCTCTTCTAGGCTCTAATATTAAATCCGTGACTCTTAAGAGCTTTTGCTGAGGGAATCCATCATCCTTTTATTTTGTGTTTCCTGGGTCTTACTCAATATTATGACCCTAGGGGGAGAAAAATACCGTGACTGGTAGTACTTGAAATGCTGGCACCTATAGTATCTTGAGTTAATGTTACTTGCAGCTTTATCCAGGAACAATTCTGCTGTGAGATACTCAGCTGTAAAGGAAACGAGATGACTGAGAAGGATTCTTTTGAGTGTCTCTGGCATGCAGAGAGGCGATGGGGATCTTGGTGTGTACGTGTGGGAAAGTGAGGGGGGGATGATAAATAGTGCGCTACCTCTCCTTTAAGAGCATGTCCTTTTATTTCTGACACTTAAAAAGACACTGTCAAAAAGATGTTTTACTGATTTGACTTTCTGTGCAGAAGAACGTGCAACAGTTACCTAGTAAGTGGTTTTATAGGGAGTTTCACCCACACGTTATAATAAACTGAGCCCGAAGATAACATATCTTTTGTGCTTTTACAGTGCTTGGATGATAACTGTGAAAAATTATCTAGTGGAGGTTAGCAAACTGTACCTGTGGTCTTTTTCTCATGACCTCTGTATGATAAAGTTTACTATCTTGGAGCATGATGCATTGTCAAATAATAGGTTTGCTTGTCTGGCCAACAAGAAGTAATTGAGGAGTGTTATAGTTTTACAATCGTGTTTCAATGACTCTGCTGCTTTTGAGTTGTTAGACCTGAACAAAATGGGTCAATGTTGAAAGAATAAAGCCCCACTCTCCCACTTTCCTTCATTCCAGGTCTTTATGTTTTTGTTTTTTTTTTTTAAAGGGTGGGACACGGTATAGACTTTGACTATCATGATTTTCTGCCTAGAAATCCTAGGCTTTCAGATTGGGACTTGAGATAGGAGATCTGATCTTTGTTTAATGACTGAGAATGAATATGGATTTTACTTACCCACGATATAACCACTGAACGCGCTTGTATTTTTTCTGTCCTTAGGGAGATGGTAGGGTAACGAAATTATTTTGATTTAAAGATTCTTTGAACTCCTGATCTGTCTTTAAAGAATGATTTATCCTGTACATTTTTAAGACTTGTTGGGAGCAGATCAAATATAAATAACCTGGGATAGATAGCAAATTAAAAGATGTTTGATTTTGCTACTTTACATTTTCATTGGGGCAGGTCTCACTCAGCATTTTACAAAATGTTCCTTAAAATGCTAGCTCTGTGACATGCTACAGGATGAAGTGAGTTCGCAAAACATCATACATCTGATCTAAACCTTTACTTTGTGTCTCAAGACGAATATCATCATATTAAAAGCCTGGAGAAGCTCAATAGCAGAGAAACATTAAATCTGTCATTCTCCTAAAGATGAACACACAACCTCAAAACACCCCCAACTTCCTGCAGAGAATATGAACTGTGTGTTGTATTTAAGAGAATACTGAAGAACTGAGGTTTTGATGATTTGTAAACATAGCCATTGTTCCTTCCAAAAAGAAACCATTGAGAGATCAATCACTGTTTAGCAACCTCCCCTCAACATACATACGTATACCCTTGTCTTAGAAATATTTTTAGATATGGCTATCACAATTAAAACTTGAGAGCTTCCCCATGCGTAGAATGTTATTTCGCTATTAGGGAGATATTTTAGATAAATAAAAGAAATGACTGGATGTGAGGGCAATCTAGCTGTGACTTCTGTCACCCCATTGATCTCCAGGATTGATCTGGGTGATCCTGTTGGCTAGCCAGCTGCTCCCCATGTGGATCCCCCTGAAGCTGCCTGCCCCACTGAAGAAACTGATCATCCCCTATAGAGGAAGACTGTTTCCTCCGTCAAGGGTAGACCAGTACCCATGTTCCCCTGTTAGGATCTCCAAACAAGCTCTCAAGACAAATGACTAAGATTCATATTTGTGGAGGAATGTTTGATAGACTTGTTTGTGTCTGATGTAGGTGAAGGTTGCTACAAGTAAAGGAGGGGCCAACTAGGTCTTGGAGAGAATCTGCTCC
>RJWT010028501.1:0-15195 GCA_004365215.1 Cuniculus paca | reverse complement strand
TAGTTTTTCAGTAAGTGATTGGAAAACTGAAAAACTGTTAGTGAGGACATGTAAGATAACACAAATAGAAATACCTTTTTAGACTATAAGGATACATGGAGAAGGGTACAAGCCCCTTGCAGAACATATGTTATTCCTGAGGGTATGTAAAATATTTACAAACATTGACTACATGAGGTTCAATCAAGAAATATGACTAGACGCTTAATATTCCTAAAAATTATAGCAGTAAAAGACATTCCATTAATCCCTATTAAAATGCTCCCCCAAACTTGGAAGACATTTAACCCCTCATTCTTTCCTATTTCTGAAACATTTCCGGAAATTCTCTTTTTTGTGTCTTTTCAATTGAGCTACTGTGTCTGCCTCCAGGTCATGACTGACCATTTTGACTTTGAGGGCGAACTAGAAGTCACACGGTGCTAGACTTGGAGGTTGAATGAGATAGACAAGCTGCACTGTAGCATTTTTAGGAGTTTGTCTTTGCCTTGGATGGCACACAGCAGCAGCATTCACGATTTTTTTTTTGTCATACTTTCTAAAGAGAGCCCCAAAAGAAGTCTTTCAAAACAGCTTCAGAGTGCCAAAAACAGATGTGACTTTTACTGTAATAAATTTCTTTTAGTTAAACATTCACCATATACTTTGATCATACCATGTATATTGTGTCCAGTAGCAAAATGAAAAAGACAGATAAATACCAATCAATAAAACTCAAATACCAAAATATTGAAAATGTTAAAATACTTTAATGTAAAATTGCATACTTCTGCATGTGATTAAAAGAACCATCAAAGTAAAATAGAAAAAATTTTGTTCTGAAAGATAATGAAAACGTAGAATATAGTTGTTAGTGAAATACACACTAAATAAGAAAGATTAAATTATTTGAGCATAAATGTATGAAAAAATAAGAAATTAAACAAGAGAAAGTGAAAAAAACTAATATGTAGAAATATCTACAGCAATAAAATTTTTATGGCAAATATGCAGCAGAGAAAAAGCACTGAAAATAAGAAAAAGTTCTTCAGAAATGTCATTGAAATCTTTAATCTTGCAGCAAGATTGATTGAAAAGAGGTAAAAGATAAATTTCCAATATTTGTAATAAAAATGTGACATTTACTACCTAGTAAAACAATATAATAGACTTCTCTAGAAATCATTCAGGTATTCAACCATTAATAATATAAAAAGTCTATTGTTACCTCCTATTACTTTGTCATGAAGTTCTTTTTTTACCTTTTTCCCACAAAATAAAAATAATGATAATAATAATATTAAAAAGTCATATAGTTATTGAAACAATCACTATATTCTTCAAATGAATTTTCTACTTGAAATCAAATGGGAAACTTCTCAAAAATCACAATTTATCAAAACAAAACAAAAGAACACAGAAAAATCTCAGTATTGTAAATTGCCATTAAAGATTCAGTGATGACAAATCTTTTAGAAACGAGTACCCCAACTGCAACACAAAATGTGTTTATTACAAATTGCCAACACTGTAATTAAACCTGAATACCGAGGTTTTAGTTTAGAAAAAAGAAAAAAAAAAGCTCACATCTTTTGTCTTAAAAGAAAAACAACACACGTGCCATGGGTTCACCACTTCTGAATAGGTGATATTACTATTATTATTTTTTTAACTTTGTATCAGTTTTGCAGTAAAGCTATGCGCTTAAGGGGCTGCAAGGGTTGTACAAATCTGTACCCTTTTACCATCATCAAGGACAGAGCAGTTCCACTGCCACCAGAAGTCGCCTCTGCCCATTTGCAATCCATTTTTGTTGCTCCTGTTCCCAGACTAGCCCTCTACTGTTTGTCACAAAAAAATTATATTGCATTTTCTAATAGTTCAAAAGTGCATGCTATGTTATGTACTTTTTGCATGATTTCACTTAGCATAACAACTTTTAGTTTTATCCATGTTCTATCAGTAATTTTTCCATTCTGTGGAGCAATATTTTTTGGTGAAATATATCACAATTTTTCTATATATTTATCTATAGGTAGTCAATTGGTTATTTCCAGATTGGCTCTGTTATGAATAAACTTTCTAGCAATAATTGTTTGTGAATCATTTTGGGAAATAGGTTCCTTCTCTTTTTGACAAATACCTGTTAAGATTTCAGTATTTGTACCACTTACATTCATATTAGGAGGGTATGAGTATGAAAGACACGTATCTTTGCCAACTACAGATATTTTTAGACCTGCGATTTTTAACCATGTTGGCAAATTTGTATTTAGAACTTCCTCATGTCAATTAATGATAAACATCTGTAGGTGTTTATGCCCTATGGTATACCTCATATAGAGAGCTTCTATCCAAATCTTCAGCTTTTCTTCTTACTGAGATTTATGATTACTTATGTATGTGGGACTCCAGGCCTCTGACAAAACATTTGTCTTGCAATATGTGCCTCTCATGTACTTTGCCTTTTCATGCTATTAAATTTTAATGCTAAAGTTTTTAGGTTTTCAAAAGTAACATAAAAAAGGAAAAGGATCAAGAGATGGGTGAAGGAAGGAGGGAGGGAAGAGAAAGGGGATGAAAAAGGAATTGAGATGTGTTATGTACACACACCAGCTCCCCACAAGAGGTATAAAGATTATGTAATGCACATGTATACTAATCAGTCAAACTAAGCTAAGCTAAATTAAGCTAAGCTAAGGCAAACCAAACCAAACCAAACCAAACCAAACCTGCTGGCAAAAAAACGAAGTACCCTATGTCCTTAGCAGTGATAGAAAGAGTAGCCGTAAAGTTGAAATATATGATAATTAAATACCTGATTAATATTTCACTTTCAGTAGTCAACACTACTCTATTTTGATCAAATGTTCCTATTTCCTGGAAGTCAAATGTCCAAGGAAAACATGTTGAATGTGAGATTTAAAAATGAATGCCAACTCCAGCAGGTGGGGGATCATACAGGAAAGCAGACATTCATTTACTATAGAAAAAGAATGCCCTAACTTTAGAATTATTCAACAACTCTGTGATCTCCTTCTAAAAAAGAGTGATTTTCTCTCTCTAGATTTACTTATTCACAGACTTGAATATTTTAACATATAAGAACATTATACAGCATTAACATGTATTTTAACGGTAGAATTTCTGTTCACATAGAGCTTTTATTTTCACCACCTGTTGTTTATTTTTGGAGTGTGGTTTTATGTACCTATTCTTATGTCTCAATACCTTCCTTAAAATATTAAAACAGTAACATTATTAGTAGTTTATGAGTTTTGAATTAAATATACTGAATTAAGTGGCCCAATGTCATATTTTTAAAAAGAAGAGTATTCAGATACAAATAAGTGACATGTATCAGATATTTTTAAAATCATTAATAAAGACTGTGAAATTTTTTTAATGCAGTTTACACCAACATAAAAAGAATAAGATGAGTCATTGAAGCTAAAATTGAGGATTGTAATAATCTCTGTCAAATGTCATTCAGTTGTCTACTTTCAACATCTACAAATTGTTGATCTACTCATTACATGTGGCACCTAATTCTTTCTATACAATCCTATTTTGATAATTTTATCAATATCTCTATGAAACACACAATAAACGTGAGGTCAGGAGATGTGAACCATATTAAGCAAATTTTCACAGGACATTAGAGCCATTAATTATTTTTCTTCATTTCACTAACTTAAAATTTACGTGGAAACTGAGCCGTGTGACTGCCTGGTGTTAGAAAGCTGTACACACACCCTGTGAATTAGAAGTCCACATGTCACTGTATCATTTAGAGTAGATCTCCTCTACTCTCCTCAATTAATTTTGTTTGTATCACATATATACCATATTGAAATTAAAATAGAAAAGCTTTAGACTACTACTTATGAAGTCCTTTAAAATATAATTCAGTGCTTGTTAACATACAAATATAATTTTTAAAAATTTTGTTTTTAAAACACGAAATATTTTAGAGAGTAGTTAACTTGTTCTGTATTTTATCTGTCAAAAAGGAGTGGTAACCAAGCGCAGTAGTGTGTGCCTCTAATACCAGCAGTTTTGAAGGCTGAGGCAGGACAACAAATTCAAGCCCAACTCAGGCAACTGTCTCAAAATGAAAAGTAAAGAAAGAACTGGGAACATACCTCAGCATGAGGCACTGCCTTCAACTCACAGTATGACAAAAACATTGTATTTTTATATAAAATATGCCATTTAGTTTCTTCAAATATATTATTTCAATTAAAATACTAAACTCTGAATATCTACTGTACTTAAATAATTGGTAACAGTAGAAATATTTTGATGCTCTTTTCAGATAGTCACAAATTTTCCTCTTTGACTTTACACCAAAATTATAGTTCTAATATGGAATATGTGACATTATAATAAACATTTTGCATTAAGATTCTTTAATTTGCTTATCTTTCATTTTCAATGAATCATTCATTTTAGCATGATTTTGTAACAGCATATAAAAGTGATTTGGAAAATATTAAAACCTTTTATATAATTACATGTTTTACTGTGTATAGCAAGATAAATGCATTTATTAATATTACCACCAATTTTATCAAAAATCTTTGAAATACTGAGAAACTATCAATTTTGTTATGGTGTATAAAAGTATTCTAAAATTTTAAATTTTACACCAATCTCAAATTTTAGAACACAAAACAAATTTTGTCAGTTTTTTTCCTTTAATGTACCTGGACATTTGATTTATTATGGAGAAAATATTGTGAAAGACTCAGATCTGAATGGTAATAATTTTTCACTTATCTTTCATGATAAAAGCAGTGTGTCCTAAAAATAATGTTAGCTTACAATTCAATCTCACATTTTTTTCCCAAGATAATCATTATACTCTGACATTGGTAGAAGTGACTTAGGTATACTACCCATTTATTTCACAGAAATATTTTTACAAAGTACAAATAAGGGTAAGTTCTAGAAAACTGATATCTTCTGTTCACTTGTTATTAATAATGATTCTTTTTAATTGATACTGTCTTTTTTATTGTAAGTATGTTGGAATGAATGTAATGACCTAGCCAATTAAATGCTACTGCTTTGATTGATACTACAGCAGCAAAAGTTAAAATTCATGTTGCTTTTGCACCATCAGTATAGGTATTACTATGTAAAACAGATAAATCTTAGTATTATTATTATAGCAGTTTTGAATTAGTCTCTTCAAGTCAATTATATTAGAAAACATGTTAGAAAATTTCTATTCTAGAAAATATATCTATGATCTCAATATATTTATTTCAGTAATTTTTATACTGAATTTAAAATTAAAATCAGAAAAAATTAATGAATGAATTTAAAATGCTGTATTTCAAATGATAGAGTAGGCTACAATATCCAGAATTAAAAAACTGAATCTCCGTAGTTGAATCTCTCCATATTTACATGTAAATATATATGTATATATGCATATGTAGTTATAATTCATAGCCAAAAAATATTCAATAAAATGTTAGCAAACAGATATCAAGAATAGTGTAATATACACAAAATAAATACACAAAAAAGTTTATATTCTTTGAAGTGATTGGAGATTATAAACCAAATCTTTTTTTTTTTTTTTGTTACTGGGGATAGGACTCATGACCTAGCGCTTGCCAGGCAGGCGCTTGTGCCGCTGAGCTAAATCCCTGGCCCATAAACCAAATCTTTAACAATATTTGCTTCTAAAGAAGGAGCAAAAGAAAATGGAATGGTGAATAGAGCCCCAGAAGCCTATATCATTTTCATATTTTTAATAGTAAAGAATATCTCATAAAATTCTAATAGATACTAATTCCAGGGACTCCCATAACTAATATCAATTATTCTATATGTTGTTTCTCAAAATAATGTTTTAAAATAGGATATCTGTATATTTACCATAAACTAATAATTAGCATTTCAAAGAAAAGTGCTTTGAAGTTTAAAACAATCCAATGAAGCTTTTGAACAATTTGGATAATTTAACTGGGAAAGTTATTCTACTTTATATAATAATTTTAAAAGATGATTATGATGTATGTACAACCAAGTTATATCCTAAAAGAATCAAAAACCAGAAAAGTGTGGTATTACTGACAAAAATTTATGTTCTTAATATCAAAATACGACAAGAATACAAATACTGCAACATTAAAACAAAGGCTTTGCTTAGGGCGATACTCAAAAGGGGTTGGTAAAA
Source organism: Cuniculus paca (assembly GCA_004365215.1). Taxonomy (NCBI): domain Eukaryota; kingdom Metazoa; phylum Chordata; class Mammalia; order Rodentia; family Cuniculidae; genus Cuniculus; species Cuniculus paca. Next base: position 9,020 of record RJWT010028501.1, on the reverse strand, counting down.
TTAAATATTTTAACTCAGCATGAAAGATTTGCCAGTAGGAGGAATGTGACTAGCTAGAATTAAATGATAGACTTTCTTACTTTCAGTACGAATTAGTCCTGTGACTTAGCTAACACATTGAGTACTTCTAACAGGTTGTACAGCAGTTGAGGAAATTATTAAATCATAAGTACTATACTTCTGCTGCCAGTAATAAGTTGATCATTTCCAGAACTAAATAAAGCATTAATCGCAGTGCCCTGTATCAATGGGTGAATCAGCCTGGAACAACAATATTTTTCCCATTTAATAATTTGAACTAAAATGCTTGACCAAGCAACTCAACACATTGGTGTAAGCAACAATCTTCTAGATAGGGCACTAAAAACAAAAGCGACGAAGTTAAAAACAGACAAGTGAGATAACATTAAACTAAGAAGCATCTATAGGCAAAGATGCAAGTAACAGGATTCAGAGACAACCTAACAGGTGAAAGTATTTCCAATGGGTCCAGACTACAAGGTTCTGATAGAATATATAAGAACGTCAAAAAAGATGAGCACCAAGAGAACAAACAACCCAGTTTTAAAATGAAATTAGGAGGTCAACAATTATCAAAGTAGAAATGCAAATGGCAAACAAACATACGAAAAAAACCCTAAAAATTTTTCTCCTTTAATTTTAGAGAATTGAAAACCAACATATCATCTAACCATAGATAGAATGATAATGATCCAAAGACAAAAAACAGAAACTATCAGGAAGAGAATGATGTACAGAAAAGGGAATGGTTGTACACTGCTGAAGGGAATGTAAGTTAATACAACCATCACGGATAACTTGATTTCTCAAAGAACAAAGCAAAACAAAAAAATAGAACTACTATATGATTCAGTAATTCCGCTACTGGGTAAATATCCCAAGGAGACAAAATGTTATACCAAATAGATAGTTGCATCCTCAATTCATTGAAGCATCATTTGCTATAGTCGAACTGAAATTAACCCAGATAGCCTTCAGCATATGGATAAATAAACAGAATGTGGTCTATTTACAAAATGGAATAGTACTCAGTCACCAACAAGAATAAAACACTGTGTTATGTAGTAACATAGATACAACTGGAGGACATTATGTCAGTTAAACAAACCAAAAGTAAATGTCACATGTTCTTACTCATTTAAGGAAATCAGTAAGTCAACACATGGGGCAAAATAATGGTCACTAGAAATGGGGCAGGGAAGGAGAGATGGTGGATACAGAAATATTGCTTTTGATAAGACCTTGCAAGTATTTTATCTACATTGTACCATTTATTTTTCAACCCATCCCTGAGGATAAAAAGAGATTTCATTTAATGAGAAGAATGAGTCAGACTTGAAAACACTCTCACTGAAATACTAACAAATGAAGAGCATACATCCAGTTATTTTGACTACACTTTATCCGTTCCATAGCATCTTTTTTTCTCATCAATAACAGTACTGCCAAAGACAGTTGAAATACTGCTTGTTGAAAATGATCTCAGTAGAATATTGCTCTAGAAATATTATCTGCAAACGAGTATTTTGTTTGGGAATTCGCCTCTCAGCAGACAATTACTAAGTTATGGTTGAATATTTATATTAAAATTCCCTTGTTAAATTTACTGTGCGGTTTCTGTCCCTGGACTGAGACTGCTAGAGGTCTCAATTCACATAGCATGGATTAAACTTGTCAAATGAGAAGAACTCTACGTATTTTTTCTAAATTGAGAAATACAGAGTTTTTTCTCATATGCTTCACCTTTCTCCCTCTCATTTGCTCCAGGGAAAGCATGTACTTGCTAGACATACTAATACGTTCTCATTTCTCTAGGGCAAATGTCTTATTTGATGTAAGAGTCTGTTTAAACTTAGCTATCTAGTGTATTGTATATGTTCAAGAAATTCTAATTCTTTTTCCATTTTACTTTTCAATTTCTTCACAGCAAGCACTCAAGAAATACTGTCTGATGAATGCGTAATATTTAATGGAACTCCTTGTCACTTTCTGAAGCAGTTCTGTAAGTTCTGCTTAATCAGTACTTCCTCTTGTGCTGTCCTGGCTGCCTAAATAAATACAAAAGTCCTAAATAAATGTCCTAAATAAATACAAAATAATTATCTTTCATGGTCATTTTGACTTTTGGAGAAGAGCCCGAAGTTGTTGGATACCAGACCCATCGAATAATGCAGAATAGAACACACCATAATGTAATACTGTGTTTATGAACCTGCATTTCTGCTGAATGTCACTGGGCAGAAACATTTACTGAGGTTTTGATTGCCCCTATCATGACACTCATGAAAGAACACTTCCAGAACTGCTGCAGAAAGTTGCAGGTGTGTTTGATGTGAAGAGGAATATTTTGAGGAGGATTAATGGAAATCTAACAATTTTTTTTAGTAATTTAAATGTTCACTATATATTTCGATTTCACTCTATAACCAACTCTGTCATCTGATAGCCATAAGAAAGACTAAAATTTCAGAGAAGTGGTAGATCTTAATTTTCTCTTTTTTTTTGTTTATTGTCCATGACACTAAATATTTTTCTTCAGAAATGTATTCTTGAAAATGTAAATATTTTTTCCTCAAATCTCAAAGCTACATGCACACACTTAATGTATTATGATAAATTCAGTGCTAAATTACCAATACATTCCACCAGTTAATGGATTTAGTTGCCTCTGTGCTATCCTACTTTTTGATTACTTTAAATCAAACCAGTTAGATAACTTAGCGACTCTTCAATTGGATACAGGTATGTCACTAACCTTGCAATAAGAGTAATAAGCCTAAAAGAATCAGAGTTATTTGAAAAGTTTTGAAAACAAAGATCCATAGAAAGAAAACTTTAGGCAGACCATGCAGGACCCACGAAGAGAAAGAAAAGTCAGATAGCAACTTCCCTGAATCAGCCATGCTGGGACTGGGAGGAGCTGATCAAGGACCCAACTAGCCAGCCTTTCTGGTAAGCCGCGCAGACCACGTGGGACCCAGGAAGAGAAAAGTCAGTGCCTTCGGCGTGTAGGCTGAAAATCACCCGATCCTCCAGCCGGTTTGAAGGTCAACCTGAGCTGATAGCAACTGAGGTATAAAAAACAACTGAAAGATTGTATTGTTAAGTTGAATTTACAGGCATGGGGTTGACAGTCTGAGCATGTATAGGGATGATAACAGTATACAATATGGCAAATATAGGGGATTTTTTTTTCTGTCTTGTTTTTGAAGTCTAATAATATTTTCACTGTTTTGTTTTATTCTTATGAATTTTTTTATTTTTGCTTTATCCAATATTTTGCTTTGATTGGTTTTATTCTGTTTCATTTTGGCCTGATTTTGCAATAACTGATGAAAGTTAAGATATACTATAAGTAGCCATTGCTGTTTTCTCATTACCCTGCTTTGATATTCTGTACCAATTTCACTGCTGTTTTTTTTATTGGATTTATTCTGTTTTGTTTCGTTGGGTTTTACTATCTTTAAAATAAAAAAAAATAGAGAGAGAAAAAAAAGAAAACTTTAATTTTAGTCTCATTTTAGGGATGTTGCCTAGACTGCATTCATACTCCCAGGCTCAAACAATCTTTCTGTCTCAGTTTCCTTAGTGCTTGGGACTATAGATGCATACCATCGTGCTTGGCTTAAAATAATTTTAAATAAATACACTTTTGACATGTCTACCCAAAAGTGACTTGATAAATGATGTAAATAATATTTTATTTATAATAATTTCACTAACTTTAAGATGTTTTACTAAATAAGCAAAGGAAACTTCTATTATCAATTTATTGCTACCTTGAACCTTTTTTACATATTTAAGATGCCAAGTTTATTTTGTCAAGAATTTAATCAAACCTCCATTCAGAACTTTATGGGTGATAACCATAAGAAATAGCCATATCTAAATCTATTCATGAATCACTAATCTCATGTCATGGGACTCAGTGTTTCAATCTAGAAATTATTATGCTGGTACTAAATCTTCAATCATAGTAAAATTGTATATGAGCAAGTAAAAAAACTTCAAAATTTCATTAAACATTTTAATATTTATGGAGACTAACCTTTATTTTCTCTGTATATTTATGAAAAGAGTGGGATATTTTTAGAATAGTGCATGTAGTTTACATAGTCGATCATAGTTATGTATGTCTGTAATATGTGGATAGATTTTCTTGCTTAAAAGTTTCCATATAAAACTGATACATCAATACATTAACATCTCTATACCCATGACTTTACATTTCAAATGATCTAATCAACCAAATGCTCCTGTAAATAACTTAAAGCTGAGAGTCCTCAACTTCTCTCATCCCATTTAAAGATCTATTTTTGCTTATACAGTATTATTGTGTAAGCATTAGTATTCATTGTACAAGTCATTATATAATATTATATTCATCATTACTAGATCTCTTTGATTTAGGTTGGATCATCTCCTCTCTTTTACTTGGCTCTACATAATTGAATACAGACTTTGAAGGCCACTGAAGATAGCATTCCATCAACATTCTAGTTATGCTCCATTAAGTTTTTCTTGGGTAACTTGTTTTTTTTTTTTAATTTTATTCTGTATTTAATGAAATTTTATTTTTTTATTTATTTTTGGCACCAAGGATTGAACTCATTATTCTATATTTAAAAAGAATTTCTTTATACCACCCCACAAATACTAATTACACTTCTTTTAAAAATATATACTACACTGGTATACAATATATTTTAGAGGAACATATTATTTCTTAGGAAGACATTTGTTGTATTCTACTCAAATATTCCTAAAATACAGAAAGTGAACTATTATAGGAAGCAGTTAGTATAAAATGTAAGTTTGCTTTGCAAATTGGTAGTTGTTATAGGAAGTAGAGAATCCATAGGTGTGATCTACTTGATCATTCCTAAAATATTAAACTATAGAGATAGGTGGATAGATAGACAGTAGATCAATCAATCAATCGATTGATAGAGGTAGAGGTACCTTGTTAATTATGATAGGTCAACTTGAGTAAGAGGTCCCTAGAACATTAGTAAAGTAGTAAAGTTCTGGCTATGACTGTAGATTATTACACGTAGGACAGGAAACAGGTCAGAAACCCATCCTAAATAAGATGGCAACAACCAATAGGCTTCTAGCATGGAGAAAAAAATGAAAAGAGATTGTACTCACTTTTAGGAAGAGCTCCATTACTTTGCCTGGAAAAATATTTTCTAGAATCAGCTTTTCTGACTTGATTTGGGCCTTTGCCCAAATACTATCTTCTCAGTCTTCTCAAACTATCTTGTTATGGATTAAGAACTGGTGGTCAACTTGGCACCAGCTGAATTAAATAGGCATGGTGCTGCATTTAGACAATCCACCTGAGGAAGGTTGCCAGCATAAAGAGAGACATCAAGAGGAAAAGTGGAGGCGTTGTGGGTTCTCCCAAGTGCTGTTGTTTGGAGCCATTGGTTCTCCTGGAGGAGCTTGTCAGGCTGGCTCCCCAATATGACTTTGGCTATTATCATCGGAGGAGCTCAGGACCTTGGTGAGGGTGGCTGCGGTTCACTTTGGGGAGCTCTGGTCTTTGTGTTGAGCATCACTTCCTGGCTCTGGAGGGGAAGATGGTTGCTGTTCAAACTCCAGGAGAAGTTGTCACGCTGGCTTACTGGCATGTACTTGACTGTTCTCATCATTGGAGGAGCGCGGGACCTCATTGTCACTGAGGATGGCTGTGGTACTTTTCGGGGAGCCCTGGTTCTTATTTGAGTGTTGCTTCTTGGCTCCACTGTAGAACCCTCAACCTACTAGCACAGATCCTTCATCCTGCTGGCATAGACTTTCTAGCTTCCACTGCTGGCCTTTGGGCCTTCCCAGAGCAGACTTTGGTGCTGTGGACAGATTTCCTGTACTTCTTTGTGTCTAACAACTGGGTAATGATTATAATTAATATTATGAATTCTGTGTCCTGATTGTAATCTTTTTTCCCACGACCCCTGACTATAACACATCTCATCTAAAACTGAGTTATAATTTCCTAATACACTTTTCTACCTAGCATTTTTTTTTGTGATTGAATATATTTTGTTTCTCTTTGTGAGTGTTAGAACTATGACTTAAATAAAACTGAATTTCAATTTAAATTCATATTACAGATGTAAATATGCTCAAATACTCTGGAAGCATAATAAAAACATTATGTAGCTTATCTTATCAGAGATTAAATTTTAACTTCACATGTCAAAAATATAATATATGAGACATGCTATAAAAAATACATTATATCATAATATCCTTTAAGCATGTAATAATTTGCAATATAATTATACCAAAATGTGTTTATTATTTATCTAAATTAAAATCAAACTGATTTTCAAGATAAATCTGGCAATCCAAGTGTTTACATGTGCATGTGTGTATACCTCCCATCTACAATGTAAACTGTATTAAACAAATTTTGCTCTTTTGCTCACTGATGTAAAGGTACTCAATAAATGGAAGTGCTCAATAGTGAATCAAACTCCTTTTCCTTTTTGTGTTAATTTCTATCATTAGACAACATTTATGGGCAAGGGTTTTATGAAGATTAAGAGGAATAGTTTATATAAATTCCTTTTACTAGTATTTACCCAGATAGTATATGATAGATATTTATTTTACTTTTATTATTACAATCATTATTTAACTTTTGTAATTAATTTTTAAATGGCTCATATATATTCAGAATTGTATCTGTCCAAAGATTTAATATTACACATAGAAAATGTTATGAACTGTCTTCCCCAGGCTTAAGCTCATATTTAATGTGTGTCAAGTCTAGCCAGAGTTCAAAAATATTTTGTGCTGTATTTGAAAGACATAAAAACATGTTTTCCTTTCCTATTCAAGGAAGGAGAATAACCAAAGAAATCAGTAAAGGTGTGGCATGAACCTGTAAGATAATGTTTTCCAATATTGTATCCAGATTTAAAGAAATAAAAATAAAATAAAAATTGTCTGTTTAGAAAGAAGGAGCTAGATAGTAGGACATGCTTAAAAAGTACCTGGTCATATATTTAAAGAAGATTATTTCAAAACTTACAATTTTCTCATTTTGTGAAAGTCAGTTTATAGAGGAGAACCCATAAAATGTACATTAGTTCATTGTGTGCTCCTTTGATTTTATAAGGATGTTTCTTTAAAAGGATTAGTGTTGGGGTGAAGCTCTCTGTACCTCAGGTATCTAGGACAAGATGAGTTTGGAAGGGTGCCATGGGAAGTGGTCACATCTCAGGGGGCTGACACCCAGAGTGACTTGACCTTCCCCTGTGATAGTATAGACACTTGCCCTCTTGTTTCCTGTGTAACTACCAAAACATGACGTTTTGCTGAAGATTAGAGTCCTTCCTGTTCTGGATCTTACCCTCCTCTTGAATTCTCTGTAAACATCAGCCTTCTGTGACTGTATAAGCAAATGTGCTGCAGTTGTGGGACAGCTCTTTCTCCCATCTAGAGATGGACTCCACCAGACAGCAGCTTTCTGCATCTTGACTCTTGTCTTCTTTTCCTCGTCCTCCACTGTCCTCGCTCTGGAGTTTCAAGAGCTGCTCTGGACAGGGCAGATAAGAGTAGCATGTTGGGCGGGGATGGGTCCTCTGGAAAACAGAGAGTGTCAGTCTTCTTCCATCGGCCATAGAGAGCTGCAGCTTCTGCTGTACGTGTGCTTGTCACTGGTGTTTTTTCAGATTACTATCATGCTTCCTCAGAAGTCTGCATTACATGAGTTGAAGCATTAGATGTATGCTTTGAGAGATGGTTGTAATGTATCTTAAACATTTTAAATCTCTTTTTCTACTCTCTGCCATCTACACCTTTTCCTGATCCCCTCATCCTGCGTCACAATGTCTGCTATTATTTTACCCATTCTCAATCTTTACATATGTGCCATATATAAATTTTAGTCAGTCAGAGAGAAGGAGCAATGCAAGTTATTTGTAGGAAAATGGAATGAGGCCGTAATGTTAGTTGAAATAAGTCTGACAGCAAAAATTAAATACTACAGTTTTCTCTTATGTGGGAAAATCGATTACAAATAAAGAGTAAGATAAAGGTAGATTTCTTGGACAAGAGGAAGGGAATCAGAGGATGGGAGCACCTAGTATGGGGAGAAGAGGGATCAAAAAGGATCAAGATCTGCTAAATAGCGATATAGATATGAATCAATTTCTCAAAAAGAATGTAAATACATGTTACATATGTAAGAATAAAAGATGGTTGTAAATCAATTATTTTTGTAAGTCAGTATATTTCAGACATCTCTAAAATAGCATCATCTAAACCAACACTACAGTAAAAATTCTTATGATGTTTGAAATATTGGTGAATTTCATATAGTCACAGTCTAAATCATGTGTATTAGAATTTTGTCAGTCATAAGTGCTTTATTTTGTACAGCTGAAGAATACCTAGCAAGCCAGATATTGCAAAGCCAGATATTCTTTCAAAATTTGTTGTAATTACTACAATGATAAAATTAAAGGAATATTTTACGTGTTACAGGGTAACACCACTTTTAGTATTCTAGTAAAGTAAACAACAACAAAGTAAAAGAGCTATATACTGTTAAAATATTTTTTCATTTATTCAAATTCACTTGCATGTCAGAATACCCATTCCTCCAAAGTGGTCTTTGAAATGAACAAATACTTGAATTTTCATATAAATAACCCTAAAATACACAGGCATACAGAGGTTTAAATTCTGGAAATCATTAGTTACTACTTCCTATGGTAGAAGGAAATTAGAAGTATCAACCTCATTGACACCTGCTTGGTCTCTTGTCCATAGGTGATCCTGCAAAAGTTATTTACTTTCATGATTTAGTTCACTCATTTCATTAATGGATGATTACAACATAATAATAGCATCAGTTCCACAGAACTTCTGTGAAGATATACTAAAGATATTCTGGATAGGTTGCTTACCATCAAACCTGTTATAGTACATAATAAATAAATGGCAATTCTTAGCATCATTTTTATGTTCTCATGAAAAACATT